>JAVGWX010000078.1:0-283086 GCA_036924085.1 Ariolimax columbianus | reverse complement strand
GTTTTTCAAATCACCTTCTACTCAGTTATGATTTTTTAAAATTGTTTTTTTTTGGCAGTAAAATTACTTGAAAGTCTGTGGAAATGCTTTTAACTTATCCACATAATTAGTGCGTTGAAATTGCAATACATTTCAAAGTGCTGAAAATTGTCTAAACTTATGATCTGCAATTTATTTTCAAATCATTTTCTACTCTGGATTTTTTTTCAATTGATTTTTCTTGTTAGTAAAATTACTTAAAAATCAGTGGAAATGCTTTTAACTTATCCATATAGTTAGTGCGTTGAAATTGCAATACATTTCAAAGTGCTGAAAATTCTCTAAACTTATGATCTGCAATTATTTTCAAAATCATTTTCTACTCAGTTTAGATTTTTTTTCAATTGATTTTTCTTGTTAGGAAAATTACTTAAAAATCAGTGGAAATGCTTTTAACTTATCCACATAATTAGTGCGTTGAAATTGCAATACATTTCAAAGTGTAGAAAATTGTCTAACTTATGATCTGCAATTGTTTTTCAAATCACCTTTTACTCAGTTTTGATTTTTTTAAATTGGTTTTTTATGGCAGTAAAATTACTTGAAAGTCTGTGGAAATGCTTTTAACTTAGCCACATAATTAGTACGTTAAAATTGCAATACATTTAAAAGTGCTGAAAATTGTCTAAACTTATGATCTGCAATTGTTTTTCAAATCACCGTCTACTCAGTTTTGATTTTAAAAAATCTGTTTTTTTTGGCAGTAAAATTACTTGAAAGTCTGTGGAAATGCTTTTAACTTATCCACATAGTTAGTGCGTTAAAATTGCAATACATTTCAAAGTGCTGAAAATTGTCTAAACTGATGATCTGCAATTTATTTTCAAATCATTTTCTACTCAGTTTAGATTTTTTTTCAATTGATTTTTCTTGTTAGGAAAATTACTTAAAAATCAGTGGAAATGCTTTTAACTTATCCACATAATTAGTGCGTTGAAATTGCAATACATTTCAAAGTGTAGAAAATTGACTAACTTATGATCTGCAATTGTTTTCAAATCACCTTCTACTCAGTTTTGATTTTTTTAAATTGGTTTTTTTTGGCAGTAAAATTACTTGAAAGTCTGTGGAAATGCTTTTAACTTAGCCACATAATTAGTACGTTAAAAATGCAATACATTTAAAAGTGCTGAAAATTGTCTAAACTTATGATCTGCAATTTATTTTCAAATCATTTTATACTCTGGATTTTTTTTCAATTGATTTTTCTTGTTAGTAAAATTACTTAAAAATCAGTGGAAATGCTTTTAACTTATCCACATAATTAGTGCGTTAAAATTGCAATACATTTCAAAGTGCTAAAAATTCTCTAAACTTATGATCTGCAATTTTTTTTTAAATTGACTTTCTGAGTTTTAATTTTTTTTAAATTGGTTTTTCTTGTCGGGAAAATTACTTCAAAGAGTGGAAATGCTTTTAACTTATTCACATAATTAGTGCGTTAAAATTTCAATACATTTAAAAGTGCTGAAAATTGTCTAAACTTATGATCTGCAATTGTTTTTCAAATCACCTTCTACTCAGTTTTGATTTTTTAAAATTGGTTTTTTTTGGCAGTAAAATTACTTGAAAGTCTGTGGAAATGCTTTTAACTTAGCCACATAATTAGTACGTTAAAATTGCAATACATTTAAAAGTGCTGAAAATTGTCTAAACTTATGATCTGCAATTGTTTTTCAAATCACCTTCTACTCAGTTTTGATTTTAAAAAATCTGTTTTTTTCTGGCAGTAAAATTACTTGAAAGTCTGTGGAAATGCTTTTAACTTATCCACATAGTTAGTGCGTTGAAATTGCAATACATTTCAAAGTGCTGAAAATTCTCTAAACTTATGATCTGCAATTTATTTTCAAACCATTTTCTACTCTGGATTTTTTTTCAATTGATTTTTCTTGTTAGTAAATTTACTTAAAAATCAGTGGAAAGGCTTTTAACTTATCCATATAGTTAGTGCGTTAAAATTGCAATACATTTCAAAGTGCTGAAAATTGTCTAAACTTATGATCTGCAATTATTTTCAAAATCATTTTCTAGTTTAGATTTTTTTTCAATTGATTTTTCTTGTTAGGAAAATTACTTAAAAATCAGTGGAAATGCTTTTAACTTATCCACATAATTAGTGCGTTGAAATTGCAATACATTTCAAAGTGTAGAAAATTGTCTAACTTATGATCTGCAATTGTTTTTCAAATCACCTTCTACTCAGTTTTGATTTTTTAAAATTGGTTTTTTTTGGCAGTAAAATTACTTGAAAGTCTGTGGAAATGCTTTTAACTTAGCCACATAATTAGTACGTTAAAATTGCAATACATTTAAAAGTGCTGAAAATTGTCTAAACTTATGATCTGCAATTTTTTTTAAAATCATTTTCTACTCATTGGATTTTTTTTCAATTGATTTTTCTTGTTAGTAAAATTACTTAAAAATCAGTGGAAATGCTTTTAACTTATCCACATAATTAGTGCGTTGAAATTGCAATACATTTCAAAGTGCTGAAAATTCTCTAAACTTATGATCTGCAATTTATTTTCAAATCATTTTCTACTCTGGATTTTTTTTCAATTGATTTTTCTTGTTAGTAAATTTACTTAAAAATCAGTGGAAAGGCTTTTAACTTATCCACATAGTTAGTGCGTTAAAATTGCAATACATTTCAAAGTGCTGAAAATTGTCTAAACTTATGATCTGCAATTATTTTCAAAATCATTTTCTAGTTTAGATTTTTTTTCAATTGATTTTTCTTGTTAGGAAAATTACTTAAAAATCAGTGGAAATGCTTTTAACTTATCCACATAATTAGTGCGTTGAAATTGCAATACATTTCAAAGTGTAGAAAATTGTCTAACTTTGATCTGCAATTGTTTTTCAAATCACCTTCTACTCAGTTTTGATTTTTTAAAATTGGTTTTTTTTGGCAGTAAAATTACTTGAAAGTCTGTGGAAATGCTTTTAACTTAGCCACAAAATTAGTACGTTAAAATTGCAATACATTTAAAAGTGCTGAAAATTGTCTAAACTTATGATCTGCAATTGTTTTTCAAATCACCTTCTACTCAGTTTTGATTTTAAAAAATCTGTTTTTTTTTGGCAGTAAAATTACTTGAAAGTCTGTGGAAATGCTTTTAACTTATCCACATAGTTAGTGCGTTAAAATTGCAATACATTTCAAAGTGCTGAAAATTGTCTAAACTTATGATCTGCAATTTATTTTCAAATCATTTTCTACTCTGGATTTTTTTTCAATTGATTTTTCTTGTTAGTAAAATTACTTAAAAATCAGTGGAAATGCTTTTAACTTATCCATATAGTTAGTGCGTTGAAATTGCAATACATTTCAAAGTGCTGAAAATTCTCTAAACTTATGATCTGCAATTATTTTTAAAATCATTTTCTAGTTTAGATTTTTTTTCAATTGATTTTTCTTGTTAGGAAAATTACTTAAAAATCAGTGGAAATGCTTTTAACTTATCCACATAATTAGTGCGTTGAAATTGCAATACATTTCAAAGTGTAGAAAATTGTCTAACTTATGATCTGCAATTGTTTTTCAAATCACCTTCTACTCAGTTTTGATTTTTTTAAATTGGTTTTTTTTGGCAGTAAAATTACTTGAAAGTCTGTGGAAATGCTTTTAACTTAGCCACAAAATTAGTACGTTAAAATTGCAATACATTTAAAAGTGCTGAAAATTGTCTAAACTTATGATCTGCAATTGTTTTTCAAATCACCTTCTACTCAGTTTTGATTTTAAAAAATCTGTTTTTTTTGGCAGTAAAATTACTTGAAAGTCTGTGGAAATGCTTTTAACTTATCCACATAGTTATTGCGTTAAAATTGCAATACATTTCAAAGTGCTGAAAATTGTCTAAACTTATGATCTGCAATGTATTTTCAAATCATTTTCTACTCTGGATTATTTTTCAATTGATTTTTCTTGTTAGTAAAATTACTTAAAAATCAGTGGAAATGCTTTTAACTTATCCACATAGTTAGTGCGTTGAAATTGCAATACATTTCAAAGTGCTGAAAATTCTCTAAACTTATGATCTGCAATTTTTTTTCAAATCATTTTCTACTCTGGATTTTTTTTCAATTGATTTTTCTTGTTAGTAAAATTACTTAAAAATCAGTGGAAATGCTTTTAACTTATCCACATAGTTAGTGCGTTGAAATTGCAATACATTTCAAAGTGCTGAAAATTGTCTAAACTTATGATCTGCAATTGTTTTTCAAATCACCTTCTACTCAGTTTTGATTTTTTTAAATTGGTTTTTTTTGGCAGTAAAATTACTTGAAAGTCTGTGGAAATGCTTTTAACTTAGCCACATAATTAGTACGTTAAAATTGCAATACATTTAAAAGTGCTGAAAATTCTCTAAAGTTATGATCTGCAATTGTTTTTCAAATTACCTTCTACTGAGTTTTGATTTTAAAAAATCTGATTTTTTTGGCAGTAAAATTACTTGAAAGTCTGTGGAAATGCTTTTAACTTATCCACATAGTTAGTGCGTTGAAATTGCAATATATTTCAAAGTGCTGAAAATTGTCTAAACTTATGATCTGAAATTTATTTTCAAATCATTTTCTACTCTGGATTTTTTTTCAATTGATTTTTCTTGTTAGGAAAATTACTTAAAAATCAGTGGAAATGCTTTTAACTTATCCACATAATTAGTGCGTTGAAATTCCATTACATTTCAAAGTGTAGAAAATTGACTAACTTATGATCTGCAATTGTTTTTCAAATCACCTTCTACTCAGTTATGATTTTTTAAAATTGTTTTTTTTTGGCAGTAAAATTACTTGAAAGTCTGTGGAAATGCTTTTAACTTATCCACATAATTAGTGCGTTGAAATTGCAATACATTTCAAAGTGCTGAAAATTCTCTAAACTTATGATCTGCAATTTATTTTCAAATCATTTTCTACTCTGGATTTTTTTTCAATTGATTTTTCTTGTTAGTAAATTTACTTAAAAATCAGTGGAAAGGCTTTTAACTTATCCACATAGTTAGTGCGTTAAAATTGCAATACATTTCAAAGTGCTGAAAATTGTCTAAACTTATGATCTGCAATTATTTTCAAAATCATTTTCTAGTTTAGATTTTTTTTCAATTGATTTTTCTTGTTAGGAAAATTACTTAAAAATCAGTGGAAATGCTTTTAACTTATCCACATAATTAGTGCGTTGAAATTGCAATACATTTCAAAGTGTAGAAAATTGTCTAACTTATGATCTGCAATTGTTTTTCAAATCACCTTCTACTCAGTTTTGATTTTTTAAAATTGGTTTTTTTTGGCAGTAAAATTACTTGAAAGTCTGTGGAAATGCTTTTAACTTAGCCACAAAATTAGTACGTTAAAATTGCAATACATTTAAAAGTGCTGAAAATTGTCTAAACTTATGATCTGCAATTGTTTTTCAAATCACCTTCTACTCAGTTTTGATTTTAAAAAATCTGTTTTTTTTTGGCAGTAAAATTACTTGAAAGTCTGTGGAAATGCTTTTAACTTATCCACATAGTTAGTGCGTTAAAATTGCAATACATTTCAAAGTGCTGAAAATTGTCTAAACTTATGATCTGCAATTTATTTTCAAATCATTTTCTACTCTGGATTTTTTTTCAATTGATTTTTCTTGTTAGTAAAATTACTTAAAAATCAGTGGAAATGCTTTTAACTTATCCATATAGTTAGTGCGTTGAAATTGCAATACATTTCAAAGTGCTGAAAATTCTCTAAACTTATGATCTGCAATTGTTTTTCAAATCACCTTCTACTCAGTTTTGATTTTTTTAAATTGGTTTTTTTTGGCAGTAAAATTACTTGAAAGTCTGTGGAAATGCTTTTAACTTAGCCACATAATTAGTACGTTAAAAATGCAATACATTTAAAAGTGCTGAAAATTGTCTAAACTTATGATCTGCAATTTATTTTCAATTCATTTTATACTCTGGATTTTTTTTCAATTGATTTTTCTTGTTAGTAAAATTACTTAAAAATCAGTGGAAATGCTTTTAACTTATCCACATAATTAGTGCGTTAAAATTGCAATACATTTCAAAGTGCTAAAAATTCTCTAAACTTATGATCTGCAATTTTTTTTTAAATTGACTTTCTGAGTTTTAATTTTTTTTAAATTGGTTTTTCTTGTCGGGAAAATTACTTCAAAGAGTGGAAATGCTTTTAACTTATTCACATAATTAGTGCGTTAAAATTTCAATACATTTAAAAGTGCTGAAAATTGTCTAAACTTATGATCTGCAATTGTTTTTCAAATCACCTTCTACTCAGTTTTGATTTTTTAAAATTGGTTTTTTTTGGCAGTAAAATTACTTGAAAGTCTGTGGAAATGCTTTTAACTTAGCCACATAATTAGTACGTTAAAATTGCAATACATTTAAAAGTGCTGAAAATTGTCTAAACTTATGATCTGCAATTGTTTTTCAAATCACCTTCTACTCAGTTTTGATTTTAAAAAATCTGTTTTTTTCTGGCAGTAAAATTACTTGAAAGTCTGTGGAAATGCTTTTAACTTATCCACATAGTTAGTGCGTTGAAATTGCAATACATTTCAAAGTGCTGAAAATTCTCTAAACTTATGATCTGCAATTTATTTTCAAACCATTTTCTACTCTGGATTTTTTTTCAATTGATTTTTCTTGTTAGTAAATTTACTTAAAAATCAGTGGAAAGGCTTTTAACTTATCCATATAGTTAGTGCGTTAAAATTGCAATACATTTCAAAGTGCTGAAAATTGTCTAAACTTATGATCTGCAATTATTTTCAAAATCATTTTCTAGTTTAGATTTTTTTTCAATTGATTTTTCTTGTTAGGAAAATTACTTAAAAATCAGTGGAAATGCTTTTAACTTATCCACATAATTAGTGCGTTGAAATTGCAATACATTTCAAAGTGTAGAAAATTGTCTAACTTATGATCTGCAATTGTTTTTCAAATCACCTTCTACTCAGTTTTGATTTTTTAAAATTGGTTTTTTTTGGCAGTAAAATTACTTGAAAGTCTGTGGAAATGCTTTTAACTTAGCCACATAATTAGTACGTTAAAATTGCAATACATTTAAAAGTGCTGAAAATTGTCTAAACTTATGATCTGCAATTTTTTTTAAAATCATTTTCTACTCATTGGATTTTTTTTCAATTGATTTTTCTTGTTAGTAAAATTACTTAAAAATCAGTGGAAATGCTTTTAACTTATCCACATAATTAGTGCGTTGAAATTGCAATACATTTCAAAGTGCTGAAAATTCTCTAAACTTATGATCTGCAATTTATTTTCAAATCATTTTCTACTCTGGATTTTTTTTCAATTGATTTTTCTTGTTAGTAAATTTACTTAAAAATCAGTGGAAAGGCTTTTAACTTATCCACATAGTTAGTGCGTTAAAATTGCAATACATTTCAAAGTGCTGAAAATTGTCTAAACTTATGATCTGCAATTATTTTCAAAATCATTTTCTAGTTTAGATTTTTTTTCAATTGATTTTTCTTGTTAGGAAAATTACTTAAAAATCAGTGGAAATGCTTTTAACTTATCCACATAATTAGTGCGTTGAAATTGCAATACATTTCAAAGTGTAGAAAATTGTCTAACTTATGATCTGCAATTGTTTTTCAAATCACCTTCTACTCAGTTTTGATTTTTTAAAATTGTTTTTTTTTGGCAGTAAAATTACTTGAAAGTCTGTGGAAATGCTTTTAACTTAGCCACAAAATTAGTACGTTAAAATTGCAATACATTTAAAAGTGCTGAAAATTGTCTAAACTTATGATCTGCAATTGTTTTTCAAATCACCTTCTACTCAGTTTTGATTTTAAAAAATCTGTTTTTTTTTGGCAGTAAAATTACTTGAAAGTCTGTGGAAATGCTTTTAACTTATCCACATAGTTAGTGCGTTAAAATTGCAATACATTTCAAAGTGCTGAAAATTGTCTAAACTTATGATCTGCAATTTATTTTCAAATCATTTTCTACTCTGGATTTTTTTTCAATTGATTTTTCTTGTTAGTAAAATTACTTAAAAATCAGTGGAAATGCTTTTAACTTATCCATATAGTTAGTGCGTTGAAATTGCAATACATTTCAAAGTGCTGAAAATTCTCTAAACTTATGATCTGCAATTATTTTCAAAATCATTTTCTAGTTTAGATTTTTTTTCAATTGATTTTTCTTGTTAGGAAAATTACTTAAAAATCAGTGGAAATGCTTTTAACTTATCCACATAATTAGTGCGTTGAAATTGCAATACATTTCAAAGTGTAGAAAATTGTCTAACTTATGATCTGCAATTGTTTTTCAAATCACCTTCTACTCAGTTTTGATTTTTTTAAATTGGTTTTTTTTGGCAGTAAAATTACTTGAAAGTCTGTGGAAATGCTTTTAACTTAGCCACAAAATTAGTACGTTAAAATTGCAATACATTTAAAAGTGCTGAAAATTGTCTAAACTTATGATCTGCAATTGTTTTTCAAATCACCTTCTACTCAGTTTTGATTTTAAAAAATCTGTTTTTTTTGGCAGTAAAATTACTTGAAAGTCTGTGGAAATGCTTTTAACTTATCCACATAGTTATTGCGTTAAAATTGCAATACATTTCAAAGTGCTGAAAATTGTCTAAACTTATGATCTGCAATGTATTTTCAAATCATTTTCTACTCTGGATTATTTTTCAATTGATTTTTCTTGTTAGTAAAATTACTTAAAAATCAGTGGAAATGCTTTTAACTTATCCACATAGTTAGTGCGTTGAAATTGCAATACATTTCAAAGTGCTGAAAATTCTCTAAACTTATGATCTGCAATTTTTTTTCAAATCATTTTCTACTCTGGATTTTTTTTCAATTGATTTTTCTTGTTAGTAAAATTACTTAAAAATCAGTGGAAATGCTTTTAACTTATCCACATAGTTAGTGCGTTAAAATTGCAATACATTTCAAAGTGCTGAAAATTGTCTAAACTTATGATCTGCAATTGTTTTTCAAATCACCTTCTACTCAGTTTTGATTTTTTTAAATTGGTTTTTTTTGGCAGTAAAATTACTTGAAAGTCTGTGGAAATGCTTTTAACTTAGCCACATAATTAGTACGTTAAAATTGCAATACATTTAAAAGTGCTGAAAATTGTCTAAAGTTATGATCTGCAATTGTTTTTCAAATTACCTTCTACTGAGTTTTGATTTTAAAAAATCTGATTTTTTTGGCAGTAAAATTACTTGAAAGTCTGTGGAAATGCTTTTAACTTATCCACATAGTTAGTGCGTTGAAATTGCAATATATTTCAAAGTGCTGAAAATTGTCTAAACTTATGATCTGAAATTTATTTTCAAATCATTTTCTACTCTGGATTTTTTTTCAATTGATTTTTCTTGTTAGGAAAATTACTTAAAAATCAGTGGAAATGCTTTTAACTTATCCACATAATTAGTGCGTTGAAATTCCATTACATTTCAAAGTGTAGAAAATTGACTAACTTATGATCTGCAATTGTTTTTCAAATCACCTTCTACTCAGTTATGATTTTTTAAAATTGTTTTTTTTTGGCAGTAAAATTACTTGAAAGTCTGTGGAAATGCTTTTAACTTATCCACATAATTAGTGCGTTGAAATTGCAATACATTTCAAAGTGCTGAAAATTGTCTAAACTTATGATCTGCAATTTATTTTCAAATCATTTTCTACTCTGGATTTTTTTTCAATTGATTTTTCTTGTTAGTAAAATTACTTAAAAATCAGTGGAAATGCTTTTAACTTATCCATATAGTTAGTGCGTTGAAATTGCAATACATTTCAAAGTGCTGAAAATTCTCTAAACTTATGATCTGCAATTATTTTCAAAATCATTTTCTACTCAGTTTAGATTTTTTTTCAATTGATTTTTCTTGTTAGGAAAATTACTTAAAAATCAGTGGAAATGCTTTTAACTTATCCACATAATTAGTGCGTTGAAATTGCAATACATTTCAAAGTGTAGAAAATTGTCTAACTTATGATCTGCAATTGTTTTTCAAATCACCTTTTACTCAGTTTTGATTTTTTTAAATTGGTTTTTTATGGCAGTAAAATTACTTGAAAGTCTGTGGAAATGCTTTTAACTTAGCCACATAATTAGTACGTTAAAATTGCAATACATTTAAAAGTGCTGAAAATTGTCTAAACTTATGATCTGCAATTGTTTTTCAAATCACCGTCTACTCAGTTTTGATTTTAAAAAATCTGTTTTTTTTGGCAGTAAAATTACTTGAAAGTCTGTGGAAATGCTTTTAACTTATCCACATAGTTAGTGCGTTAAAATTGCAATACATTTCAAAGTGCTGAAAATTGTCTAAACTGATGATCTGCAATTTATTTTCAAATCATTTTCTACTCAGTTTAGATTTTTTTTCAATTGATTTTTCTTGTTAGGAAAATTACTTAAAAATCAGTGGAAATGCTTTTAACTTATCCACATAATTAGTGCGTTGAAATTGCAATACATTTCAAAGTGTAGAAAATTGACTAACTTATGATCTGCAATTGTTTTTCAAATCACCTTCTACTCAGTTTTGATTTTTTTAAATTGGTTTTTTTTGGCAGTAAAATTACTTGAAAGTCTGTGGAAATGCTTTTAACTTAGCCACATAATTAGTACGTTAAAAATGCAATACATTTAAAAGTGCTGAAAATTGTCTAAACTTATGATCTGCAATTTATTTTCAAATCATTTTATACTCTGGATTTTTTTTCAATTGATTTTTCTTGTTAGTAAAATTACTTAAAAATCAGTGGAAATGCTTTTAACTTATCCACATAATTAGTGCGTTAAAATTGCAATACATTTCAAAGTGCTAAAAATTCTCTAAACTTATGATCTGCAATTTTTTTTTAAATTGACTTTCTGAGTTTTAATTTTTTTTAAATTGGTTTTTCTTGTCGGGAAAATTACTTCAAAGAGTGGAAATGCTTTTAACTTATTCACATAATTAGTGCGTTAAAATTTCAATACATTTAAAAGTGCTGAAAATTGTCTAAACTTATGATCTGCAATTGTTTTTCAAATCACCTTCTACTCAGTTTTGATTTTTTAAAATTGGTTTTTTTTGGCAGTAAAATTACTTGAAAGTCTGTGGAAATGCTTTTAACTTAGCCACATAATTAGTACGTTAAAATTGCAATACATTTAAAAGTGCTGAAAATTGTCTAAACTTATGATCTGCAATTGTTTTTCAAATCACCTTCTACTCAGTTTTGATTTTAAAAAATCTGTTTTTTTCTGGCAGTAAAATTACTTGAAAGTCTGTGGAAATGCTTTTAACTTATCCACATAGTTAGTGCGTTGAAATTGCAATACATTTCAAAGTGCTGAAAATTCTCTAAACTTATGATCTGCAATTTATTTTCAAACCATTTTCTACTCTGGATTTTTTTTCAATTGATTTTTCTTGTTAGTAAATTTACTTAAAAATCAGTGGAAAGGCTTTTAACTTATCCATATAGTTAGTGCGTTAAAATTGCAATACATTTCAAAGTGCTGAAAATTGTCTAAACTTATGATCTGCAATTATTTTCAAAATCATTTTCTAGTTTAGATTTTTTTTCAATTGATTTTTCTTGTTAGGAAAATTACTTAAAAATCAGTGGAAATGCTTTTAACTTATCCACATAATTAGTGCGTTGAAATTGCAATACATTTCAAAGTGTAGAAAATTGTCTAACTTATGATCTGCAATTGTTTTTCAAATCACCTTCTACTCAGTTTTGATTTTTTAAAATTGGTTTTTTTTGGCAGTAAAATTACTTGAAAGTCTGTGGAAATGCTTTTAACTTAGCCACATAATTAGTACGTTAAAATTGCAATACATTTAAAAGTGCTGAAAATTGTCTAAACTTATGATCTGCAATTTTTTTTAAAATCATTTTCTACTCATTGGATTTTTTTTCAATTGATTTTTCTTGTTAGTAAAATTACTTAAAAATCAGTGGAAATGCTTTTAACTTATCCACATAATTAGTGCGTTGAAATTGCAATACATTTCAAAGTGCTGAAAATTCTCTAAACTTATGATCTGCAATTTATTTTCAAATCATTTTCTACTCTGGATTTTTTTTCAATTGATTTTTCTTGTTAGTAAATTTACTTAAAAATCAGTGGAAAGGCTTTTAACTTATCCACATAGTTAGTGCGTTAAAATTGCAATACATTTCAAAGTGCTGAAAATTGTCTAAACTTATGATCTGCAATTATTTTCAAAATCATTTTCTAGTTTAGATTTTTTTTCAATTGATTTTTCTTGTTAGGAAAATTACTTAAAAATCAGTGGAAATGCTTTTAACTTATCCACATAATTAGTGCGTTGAAATTGCAATACATTTCAAAGTGTAGAAAATTGTCTAACTTTGATCTGCAATTGTTTTTCAAATCACCTTCTACTCAGTTTTGATTTTTTAAAATTGGTTTTTTTTGGCAGTAAAATTACTTGAAAGTCTGTGGAAATGCTTTTAACTTAGCCACAAAATTAGTACGTTAAAATTGCAATACATTTAAAAGTGCTGAAAATTGTCTAAACTTATGATCTGCAATTGTTTTTCAAATCACCTTCTACTCAGTTTTGATTTTAAAAAATCTGTTTTTTTTTGGCAGTAAAATTACTTGAAAGTCTGTGGAAATGCTTTTAACTTATCCACATAGTTAGTGCGTTAAAATTGCAATACATTTCAAAGTGCTGAAAATTGTCTAAACTTATGATCTGCAATTTATTTTCAAATCATTTTCTACTCTGGATTTTTTTTCAATTGATTTTTCTTGTTAGTAAAATTACTTAAAAATCAGTGGAAATGCTTTTAACTTATCCATATAGTTAGTGCGTTGAAATTGCAATACATTTCAAAGTGCTGAAAATTCTCTAAACTTATGATCTGCAATTATTTTTAAAATCATTTTCTAGTTTAGATTTTTTTTCAATTGATTTTTCTTGTTAGGAAAATTACTTAAAAATCAGTGGAAATGCTTTTAACTTATCCACATAATTAGTGCGTTGAAATTGCAATACATTTCAAAGTGTAGAAAATTGTCTAACTTATGATCTGCAATTGTTTTTCAAATCACCTTCTACTCAGTTTTGATTTTTTTAAATTGGTTTTTTTTGGCAGTAAAATTACTTGAAAGTCTGTGGAAATGCTTTTAACTTAGCCACAAAATTAGTACGTTAAAATTGCAATACATTTAAAAGTGCTGAAAATTGTCTAAACTTATGATCTGCAATTGTTTTTCAAATCACCTTCTACTCAGTTTTGATTTTAAAAAATCTGTTTTTTTTGGCAGTAAAATTACTTGAAAGTCTGTGGAAATGCTTTTAACTTATCCACATAGTTATTGCGTTAAAATTGCAATACATTTCAAAGTGCTGAAAATTGTCTAAACTTATGATCTGCAATGTATTTTCAAATCATTTTCTACTCTGGATTATTTTTCAATTGATTTTTCTTGTTAGTAAAATTACTTAAAAATCAGTGGAAATGCTTTTAACTTATCCACATAGTTAGTGCGTTGAAATTGCAATACATTTCAAAGTGCTGAAAATTCTCTAAACTTATGATCTGCAATTTTTTTTCAAATCATTTTCTACTCTGGATTTTTTTTCAATTGATTTTTCTTGTTAGTAAAATTACTTAAAAATCAGTGGAAATGCTTTTAACTTATCCACATAGTTAGTGCGTTGAAATTGCAATACATTTCAAAGTGCTGAAAATTGTCTAAACTTATGATCTGCAATTGTTTTTCAAATCACCTTCTACTCAGTTTTGATTTTTTTAAATTGGTTTTTTTTGGCAGTAAAATTACTTGAAAGTCTGTGGAAATGCTTTTAACTTAGCCACATAATTAGTACGTTAAAATTGCAATACATTTAAAAGTGCTGAAAATTCTCTAAAGTTATGATCTGCAATTGTTTTTCAAATTACCTTCTACTGAGTTTTGATTTTAAAAAATCTGATTTTTTTGGCAGTAAAATTACTTGAAAGTCTGTGGAAATGCTTTTAACTTATCCACATAGTTAGTGCGTTGAAATTGCAATATATTTCAAAGTGCTGAAAATTGTCTAAACTTATGATCTGAAATTTATTTTCAAATCATTTTCTACTCTGGATTTTTTTTCAATTGATTTTTCTTGTTAGGAAAATTACTTAAAAATCAGTGGAAATGCTTTTAACTTATCCACATAATTAGTGCGTTGAAATTCCATTACATTTCAAAGTGTAGAAAATTGACTAACTTATGATCTGCAATTGTTTTTCAAATCACCTTCTACTCAGTTATGATTTTTTAAAATTGTTTTTTTTTGGCAGTAAAATTACTTGAAAGTCTGTGGAAATGCTTTTAACTTATCCACATAATTAGTGCGTTGAAATTGCAATACATTTCAAAGTGCTGAAAATTCTCTAAACTTATGATCTGCAATTTATTTTCAAATCATTTTCTACTCTGGATTTTTTTTCAATTGATTTTTCTTGTTAGTAAATTTACTTAAAAATCAGTGGAAAGGCTTTTAACTTATCCACATAGTTAGTGCGTTAAAATTGCAATACATTTCAAAGTGCTGAAAATTGTCTAAACTTATGATCTGCAATTATTTTCAAAATCATTTTCTAGTTTAGATTTTTTTTCAATTGATTTTTCTTGTTAGGAAAATTACTTAAAAATCAGTGGAAATGCTTTTAACTTATCCACATAATTAGTGCGTTGAAATTGCAATACATTTCAAAGTGTAGAAAATTGTCTAACTTATGATCTGCAATTGTTTTTCAAATCACCTTCTACTCAGTTTTGATTTTTTTAAATTGGTTTTTTTTGGCAGTAAAATTACTTGAAAGTCTGTGGAAATGCTTTTAACTTAGCCACAAAATTAGTACGTTAAAATTGCAATACATTTAAAAGTGCTGAAAATTGTCTAAACTTATGATCTGCAATTGTTTTTCAAATCACCTTCTACTCAGTTTTGATTTTAAAAAATCTGTTTTTTTTTGGCAGTAAAATTACTTGAAAGTCTGTGGAAATGCTTTTAACTTATCCACATAGTTAGTGCGTTAAAATTGCAATACATTTCAAAGTGCTGAAAATTGTCTAAACTTATGATCTGCAATTTATTTTCAAATCATTTTCTACTCTGGATTTTTTTTCAATTGATTTTTCTTGTTAGTAAAATTACTTAAAAATCAGTGGAAATGCTTTTAACTTATCCATATAGTTAGTGCGTTGAAATTGCAATACATTTCAAAGTGCTGAAAATTCTCTAAACTTATGATCTGCAATTATTTTCAAAATCATTTTCTACTCAGTTTAGAATTTTTTTCAATTGATTTTTCTTGTTAGGAAAATTACTTAAAAATCAGTGGAAATGCTTTTAACTTATCCACATAATTAGTGCGTTGAAATTGCAATACATTTCAAAGTGCTGAAAATTGTCTAAACTTATGATCTGCAATTGTTTTTCAAATCACCTTCTACTCAGTTTTGATTTTTTTAAATTGGTTTTTTTTGGCAGTAAAATTACTTGAAAGTCTGTGGAAATGCTTTTAACTTAGCCACATAATTAGTACGTTAAAATTGCAATACATTTAAAAGTGCTGAAAATTCTCTAAAGTTATGATCTGCAATTGTTTTTCAAATTACCTTCTACTGAGTTTTGATTTTAAAAAATCTGATTTTTTTGGCAGTAAAATTACTTGAAAGTCTGTGGAAATGCTTTTAACTTATCCACATAGTTAGTGCGTTGAAATTGCAATATATTTCAAAGTGCTGAAAATTGTCTAAACTTATGATCTGAAATTTATTTTCAAATCATTTTCTACTCTGGATTTTTTTTCAATTGATTTTTCTTGTTAGGAAAATTACTTAAAAATCAGTGGAAATGCTTTTAACTTATCCACATAATTAGTGCGTTGAAATTCCATTACATTTCAAAGTGTAGAAAATTGACTAACTTATGATCTGCAATTGTTTTTCAAATCACCTTCTACTCAGTTATGATTTTTTAAAATTGTTTTTTTTTGGCAGTAAAATTACTTGAAAGTCTGTGGAAATGCTTTTAACTTATCCACATAATTAGTGCGTTGAAATTGCAATACATTTCAAAGTGCTGAAAATTCTCTAAACTTATGATCTGCAATTTATTTTCAAATCATTTTCTACTCTGGATTTTTTTTCAATTGATTTTTCTTGTTAGTAAATTTACTTAAAAATCAGTGGAAAGGCTTTTAACTTATCCACATAGTTAGTGCGTTAAAATTGCAATACATTTCAAAGTGCTGAAAATTGTCTAAACTTATGATCTGCAATTATTTTCAAAATCATTTTCTAGTTTAGATTTTTTTTCAATTGATTTCTCTTGTTAGTAAAATTACTTAAAAATCAGTGGAAATGCTTTTAACTTATCCACATAATTAGTGCGTTGAAATTGCAATACATTTCAAAGTGCTGAAAATTGTCTAAACTTATGATCTGCAATTGTTTTTCAAATCACCTTCTACTCAGTTTTGATTTTTTTAAATTGGTTTTTTTTGGCAGTAAAATTACTTGAAAGTCTGTGGAAATGCTTTTAACTTAGCCACATAATTAGTACGTTAAAATTGCAATACATTTAAAAGTGCTGAAAATTCTCTAAAGTTATGATCTGCAATTGTTTTTCAAATTACCTTCTACTGAGTTTTGATTTTAAAAAATCTGATTTTTTTGGCAGTAAAATTACTTGAAAGTCTGTGGAAATGCTTTTAACTTATCCACATAGTTAGTGCGTTGAAATTGCAATATATTTCAAAGTGCTGAAAATTGTCTAAACTTATGATCTGAAATTTATTTTCAAATCATTTTCTACTCTGGATTTTTTTTCAATTGATTTTTCTTGTTAGGAAAATTACTTAAAAATCAGTGGAAATGCTTTTAACTTATCCACATAATTAGTGCGTTGAAATTCCATTACATTTCAAAGTGTAGAAAATTGACTAACTTATGATCTGCAATTGTTTTTCAAATCACCTTCTACTCAGTTATGATTTTTTAAAATTGTTTTTTTTTGGCAGTAAAATTACTTGAAAGTCTGTGGAAATGCTTTTAACTTATCCACATAATTAGTGCGTTGAAATTGCAATACATTTCAAAGTGCTGAAAATTCTCTAAACTTATGATCTGCAATTTATTTTCAAATCATTTTCTACTCTGGATTTTTTTTCAATTGATTTTTCTTGTTAGTAAATTTACTTAAAAATCAGTGGAAAGGCTTTTAACTTATCCACATAGTTAGTGCGTTAAAATTGCAATACATTTCAAAGTGCTGAAAATTGTCTAAACTTATGATCTGCAATTATTTTCAAAATCATTTTCTAGTTTAGATTTTTTTTCAATTGATTTTTCTTGTTAGGAAAATTACTTAAAAATCAGTGGAAATGCTTTTAACTTATCCACATAATTAGTGCGTTGAAATTGCAATACATTTCAAAGTGTAGAAAATTGTCTAACTTATGATCTGCAATTGTTTTTCAAATCACCTTCTACTCAGTTTTGATTTTTTAAAATTGGTTTTTTTTGGCAGTAAAATTACTTGAAAGTCTGTGGAAATGCTTTTAACTTAGCCACAAAATTAGTACGTTAAAATTGCAATACATTTAAAAGTGCTGAAAATTGTCTAAACTTATGATCTGCAATTGTTTTTCAAATCACCTTCTACTCAGTTTTGATTTTAAAAAATCTGTTTTTTTTTGGCAGTAAAATTACTTGAAAGTCTGTGGAAATGCTTTTAACTTATCCACATAGTTAGTGCGTTAAAATTGCAATACATTTCAAAGTGCTGAAAATTGTCTAAACTTATGATCTGCAATTTATTTTCAAATCATTTTCTACTCTGGATTTTTTTTCAATTGATTTTTCTTGTTAGTAAAATTACTTAAAAATCAGTGGAAATGCTTTTAACTTATCCATATAGTTAGTGCGTTGAAATTGCAATACATTTCAAAGTGCTGAAAATTCTCTAAACTTATGATCTGCAATTATTTTCAAAATCATTTTCTACTCAGTTTAGATTTTTTTTCAATTGATTTTTCTTGTTAGGAAAATTACTTAAAAATCAGTGGAAATGCTTTTAACTTATCCACATAATTAGTGCGTTGAAATTGCAATACATTTCAAAGTGTAGAAAATTATCTAACTTATGATCTGCAATTGTTTTTCAAATCACCTTTTACTCAGTTTTGATTTTTTTAAATTGGTTTTTTATGGCAGTAAAATTACTTGAAAGTCTGTGGAAATGCTTTTAACTTAGCCACATAATTAGTACGTTAAAATTGCAATACATTTAAAAGTGCTGAAAATTGTCTAAACTTATGATCTGCAATTGTTTTTCAAATCACCGTCTACTCAGTTTTGATTTTTTAAAATTGGTTTTTTTTGGCAGTAAAATTACTTGAAAGTCTGTGGAAATGCTTTTAACTTAGCCACATAATTAGTACGTTAAAATTGCAATACATTTAAAAGTGCTGAAAATTGTCTAAACTTATGATCTGCAATTGTTTTTCAAATCACCGTCTACTCAGTTTTGATTTTAAAAAATCTGTTTTTTTTGGCAGTAAAATTACTTGAAAGTCTGTGGAAATGCTTTTAACTTATCCACATAGTTAGTGCGTTAAAATTGCAATACATTTCAAAGTGCTGAAAATTGTCTAAACTGATGATCTGCAATTTATTTTCAAATCATTTTCTGCTCAGTTTAGATTTTTTTTCAATTGTATTTTCTTGTTAGGAAAATTACTTAAAAATCAGTGGAAATGCTTTTAACTTATCCACATAATTAGTGCGTTGAAATTGCAATACATTTCAAAGTGTAGAAAATTGACTAACTTATGATCTGCAATTGTTTTTCAAATCACCTTCTACTCAGTTTTGATTTTTTTAAATTGGTTTTTTTTGGCAGTAAAATTACTTGAAAGTCTGTGGAAATGCTTTTAACTTAGCCACATAATTAGTACGTTAAAAATGCAATACATTTAAAAGTGCTGAAAATTGTCTAAACTTATGATCTGCAATTTATTTTCAAATCATTTTCTACTCTGGATTTTTTTTCAATTGATTTTTCTTGTTAGTAAAATTACTTAAAAATCAGTGGAAATGCTTTTAACTTATCCACATAATTAGTGCGTTAAAATTGCAATACATTTCAAAGTGCTAAAAATTCTCTAAACTTATGATCTGCAATTTTTTTTAAAATTGACTTTCTGAGTTTTAATTTTTTTTAAATTGGTTTTTCTTGTCGGGAAAATTACTTCAAAGAGTGGAAATGCTTTTAACTTATTCACATAATTAGTGCGTTAAAATTTCAATACATTTAAAAGTGCTGAAAATTGTCTAAACTTATGATCTGCAATTGTTTTTCAAATCACCTTCTACTCAGTTTGGATTTTAAAAAATCTGTTTTTTTTGGCAGTAAAATTACTTGAAAGTCTGTGGAAATGCTTTTAATTTAGCCACATAATTAGTACGTTAAAATTGCAATACATTTAAAAGTGCAGAAAATTGTCTAAACTTATGATCTGCAATTATTTTTTTAATCATTTTCTACTCATTGGATTTTTTTTCAATTGATTTTTCTTGTTAGTAAAATTACTTAAAAATCAGTGGAAATGCTTTTAACTTATCCACATAATTAGTGCGTTGAAATTGCAATACATTTCAAAGTGCTGAAAATTCTCTAAACTTATGATCTGCAATTTATTTTCAAATCATTTTCTACTCTGGATTTTTTTTCAATTGATTTTTCTTGTTAGTAAATTTACTTAAAAATCAGTGGAAAGGCTTTTAACTTATCCACATAGTTAGTGCGTTAAAATTGCAATACATTTCAAAGTGCTGAAAATTGTCTAAACTTATGATCTGCAATTATTTTCAAAATCATTTTCTAGTTTAGATTTTTTTTCAATTGATTTTTCTTGTTAGGAAAATTACTTAAAAATCAGTGGAAATGCTTTTAACTTATCCACATAATTAGTGCGTTGAAATTGCAATACATTTCAAAGTGTAGAAAATTGTCTAACTTATGATCTGCAATTGTTTTTCAAATCACCTTCTACTCAGTTTTGATTTTTTAAAATTGGTTTTTTTTGGCAGTAAAATTACTTGAAAGTCTGTGGAAATGCTTTTAACTTAGCCACAAAATTAGTACGTTAAAATTGCAATACATTTAAAAGTGCTGAAAATTGTCTAAACTTATGATCTGCAATTGTTTTTCAAATCACCTTCTACTCAGTTTTGATTTTAAAAAATCTGTTTTTTTTTGGCAGTAAAATTACTTGAAAGTCTGTGGAAATGCTTTTAACTTATCCACATAGTTAGTGCGTTAAAATTGCAATACATTTCAAAGTGCTGAAAATTGTCTAAACTTATGATCTGCAATTTATTTTCAAATCATTTTCTACTCTGGATTTTTTTTCAATTGATTTTTCTTGTTAGTAAAATTACTTAAAAATCAGTGGAAATGCTTTTAACTTATCCATATAGTTAGTGCGTTGAAATTGCAATACATTTCAAAGTGCTGAAAATTCTCTAAACTTATGATCTGCAATTATTTTCAAAATCATTTTCTACTCAGTTTAGATTTTTTTTCAATTGATTTTTCTTGTTAGGAAAATTACTTAAAAATCAGTGGAAATGCTTTTAACTTATCCACATAATTAGTGCGTTAAAATTGCAATACATTTCAAAGTGCTAAAAATTCTCTAAACTTATGATCTGCAATTTTTTTTTAAATTGACTTTCTGAGTTTTAATTTTTTTTAAATTGGTTTTTCTTGTCGGGAAAATTACTTCAAAGAGTGGAAATGCTTTTAACTTATTCACATAATTAGTGCGTTAAAATTTCAATACATTTAAAAGTGCTGAAAATTGTCTAAACTTATGATCTGCAATTGTTTTTCAAATCACCTTCTACTCAGTTTTGATTTTTTAAAATTGGTTTTTTTTGGCAGTAAAATTACTTGAAAGTCTGTGGAAATGCTTTTAACTTAGCCACATAATTAGTACGTTAAAATTGCAATACATTTAAAAGTGCTGAAAATTGTCTAAACTTATGATCTGCAATTGTTTTTCAAATCACCTTCTACTCAGTTTTGATTTTAAAAAATCTGTTTTTTTCTGGCAGTAAAATTACTTGAAAGTCTGTGGAAATGCTTTTAACTTATCCACATAGTTAGTGCGTTGAAATTGCAATACATTTCAAAGTGCTGAAAATTCTCTAAACTTATGATCTGCAATTTATTTTCAAACCATTTTCTACTCTGGATTTTTTTTCAATTGATTTTTCTTGTTAGTAAATTTACTTAAAAATCAGTGGAAAGGCTTTTAACTTATCCATATAGTTAGTGCGTTAAAATTGCAATACATTTCAAAGTGCTGAAAATTGTCTAAACTTATGATCTGCAATTATTTTCAAAATCATTTTCTAGTTTAGATTTTTTTTCAATTGATTTTTCTTGTTAGGAAAATTACTTAAAAATCAGTGGAAATGCTTTTAACTTATCCACATAATTAGTACGTTAAAAATGCAATACATTTAAAAGTGCTGAAAATTGTCTAAACTTATGATCTGCAATTATTTTTAAAATCATTTTCTACTGTTTAGATTTTTTTCAATTGATTTTTCTTGTTAAAAAAATTACTAAAAAATCAGTGGAAATGCTTTTAACATCCACATAATTAGTGCGTTAAAATTGCAATACATTTCAAAGTGCTAAAAATTCTCTAAACTTATGATCTGCAATTGTTTTTCAAATCACCTTCTACTAGTTTTGATTTTTATAAATTGGTTTTTTTTGGCAGTAAAATTACTTGAAAGTCTGTGGAAATGCTTTTAACTTAGCCACATAATTAGTACGTTAAAATTGCAATACATTTAAAAGTGCTGAAAATTGTCTAAACTTATGATCTGCAATTGTTTTTCAAATCACCTTCTACTCAGTTTGGATTTTAAAAAATCTGTTTTTTTTGGCAGTAAAATTACCTGAAAGTCTGTGGAAATGCTTTTAACTTAGCCACATAATTAGTATGTTAAAATTTAAATACATTTAAAAGTGCTGAAAATTGTCTAAACTTATGATCTGCAATTGTTTTTCAAATCACCTTCTACTCAGTTTGGATTTTAAAAAATCTGTTTTTATTGGCAGTAAAATTACTTGAAAGTCTGTGGAAATGCTTTTAACTTAGCCACATAATTAGTATGTTAAAATTGCAATACATTTAAAAGTGCTGAAAATTGTCTAAACTTATGATCTGCAATTGTTTTTCAAATCACCTTCTACTCAGTTTGGATTTTAAAAAATCTGTTTTTTTTGGCAGTAAAAGTACTTGAAAGTCTGTGAAAATGCTTTTAACTTAGCCACATAATTAGTACGTTAAAATTGCAATACATTTAAAAGTGCTGAAAATTGTCTAAACTTATGATCTGCAATTGTTTTTCAAATCACCTACTCAGTTTTAATTTTAAAAAATCTCTGTTTTTTGGCAGTAAAATTACTTGAAAGTCTGTGAAAATGCTTTTAACTTATCCACATCATTAGTGCGTTAAAATTGCAATACATTTCAAAGTGCTGAAAATTGTCTAAACTTATGATCTGCAATTTATTTTCAAATCATTTTCTACTCTGGATTTTTTTTCATTGGATTTTCTTGTTAGTAAAATTACTTAAAAATCAGTGGAAATGCTTTTAACTTATCCACATAATTAGTGCGTTAAAATTGCAATACATTTCAAAGTGCTAAAAATTCTCTAAACTTATGATCTGCAATTTTTTTTTAAATTGACTTTCTGAGTTATAATTTTTTTTAAATTGGTTTTTCTTGTCGGGAAAATTACTTGAAAGAGTGGAAATGCTTTTAACTTATTCACATAATTAGTGCGTTAAAATTGCAATACATTTCAAAATGATGAAAATTGTCTAAATTTATGATTTGCAATTTTATTTTAATATGCCTTTTACTCACATTTTATTTTAGAAAAATTAGTTTTTTTTGGCAGTAAAATTACTTGAAAGTCTGTGGAAATGCTTTTAACTTAGCCACATAGTTAGTGCGTTAAAATTGCAATACATTTCAAAGTGCTGAAAATTGTCTAAACTTATGGTCTGCAATTATTTTCAAAATTATTTTCTACTCAGTTTAGATTTTTTTTCAATTGATTTTTCTTGTTAGGAAAATTACTTAAAAATCAGTGGAAATGCTTTTAACTTATGCACATAATTAGTGCGTTGAAATTGCAATACATTTCAAAGTGTAGAAAATTGTCTATTTTATGATCTGCAATTGTTTTTCAAATCACCTTCTACTTAGTTTTGATTTTTAAAAATTGTTTTTTTTTGGCAGTAAAATTACTTGAAAGTCTGTGGAAATGCTTTTAACTTAGCCACATAATTAGTACGTTAAAATTGCAATACATTTCAAAGTGCTGAAAATTGTCTAAACTTATGATCTGCAATTTATTTTCAAATCATTTTCTACTCTGGATTTTTTTTGAATTGATTTTTCTTGTTAGTAAAATTATTTAAAAATCAGTGGAAATGCTTTTAACTTATCCACATAATTAGTGCGTTAAAATTGCAATACATTTCAAAGTGCTAAAAATTCTCTAAACTTATGATCTGCAATTTTTTTGTAAATTGACTTTCTGAGTTTAAATTTTTTTTAAATTGGTTTTTCTTGTCGGGAAAATTACTTGAAAGAGTGGAAATGCTTTTAACTTATTCACATAATTAGTGCGTTAAAATTGCAATACATTTCAAAATGATGAAAATTGTCTAAATTTATGATTTGCAATTTTATTTTAATATGCCTTCTACTCACATTTTATTTTAAAAAAATTAGTTTTTTTTGGCAGTAAAATTACTTGAAAGTCTGTGGAAATGCTTTTAACTTAGCCACATAATTAGTACGTTAAAATTTCAATACATTTAAAAGTGCTGAAAATTGTCTAAAATTATGATCTGCAATTGTTTTTCAAATCACCTTCTACTCAGTTTGGATTTTAAAAAATCTGTTTTTTTTGGCAGTAAAATTACTTGAAAGTCTGTGGAAATGCTTTTAACTTAGCCACATAATTAGTATGTTAAAATTGCAATACATTTAAAAGTGCTGAAAATTGTCTAAACTTATGATCTGCAATTGTTTTTCAAATCACCTTCTACTCAGTTTGGATTTTAAAAAATCTCTTTTTTTTGGCAGTAAAATTACTTGAAAGTCTGTGGAAATGCTTTTAACTTAGCCACATAATTAGTATGTTAAAATTGCAATACATTTCAAAGTGCTGAAAATTGTCTAAACTTATGATCTGCAATTTATTTTCAAATCATTTTCTACTCTGGATTTTTTTCAATTGATTTTTCTTGTTAGTAAAATTACTTAAAAATCAATGGAAATGCTTTTAACTTATCCACATAATTAGTGCGTTAAATTTGCAATACATTTCAAAGTGTAGAAAATTGTCTAACTTATGATCTGCAATTGTTTTTCAAATCACCTTCTACTCAGTTTTGATTTTTTAAAATTGGTTTTTTTTGGCAGTAAAATTACTTGAAAGTCTGTGGAAATGCTTTTAACTTAGCCACATAATTAGTACGTTAAAATTGCAATACATTTAAAAGTGCAGAAAATTGTCTAAACTTATGATCTGCAATTTTTTTTTAAATCATTTTCTACTCATTGGATTTTTTTTCAATTGATTTTTCTTGTTAGTAAAATTACTTAAAAATCAGTGGAAATGCTTTTAACTTATCCACATAATTAGTGCGTTGAAATTGCAATACATTTCAAAGTGCTGAAAATTCTCTAAACTTATGATCTGCAATTTATTTTCAAATCATTTTCTACTCTGGATTTTTTTTCAATTGATTTTTCTTGTTAGTAAATTTACTTAAAAATCAGTGGAAAGGCTTTTAACTTATCCACATAGTTAGTGCGTTAAAATTGCAATACATTTCAAAGTGCTGAAAATTGTCTAAACTTATGATCTGCAATTATTTTCAAAATCATTTTCTAGTTTAGATTTTTTTTCAATTGATTTTTCTTGTTAGGAAAATTACTTAAAAATCAGTGGAAATGCTTTTAACTTATCCACATAATTAGTGCGTTGAAATTGCAATACATTTCAAAGTGTAGAAAATTGTCTAACTTATGATCTGCAATTGTTTTTCAAATCACCTTCTACTCAGTTTTGATTTTTTAAAATTGGTTTTTTTTGGCAGTAAAATTACTTGAAAGTCTGTGGAAATGCTTTTAACTTATCCACATAGTTAGTGCGTTAAAATTGCAATACATTTCAAAGTGCTGAAAATTGTCTAAACTGATGATCTGCAATTTATTTTCAAATCATTTTCTACTCTGGATTTTTTTTCAATTGATTTTTCTTGTTAGTAAAATTACTTAAAAATCAGTGGAAATGCTTTTAACTTATCCATATAGTTAGTGCGTTGAAATTGCAATACATTTCAAAGTGCTGAAAATTCTCTAAACTTATGATCTGCAATTATTTTCAAAATCATTTTCTACTCAGTTTAGATTTTTTTTCAATTGATTTTTCTTGTTAGGAAAATTACTTAAAAATCAGTGGAAATGCTTTTAACTTATCCACATAATTAGTGCGTTGAAATTGCAATACATTTCAAAGTGTAGAAAATTGTCTAACTTATGATCTGCAATTGTTTTTCAAATCACCTTTTACTCAGTTTTGATTTTTTAAAATTGGTTTTTTATGGCAGTAAAATTACTTGAAAGTCTGTGGAAATGCTTTTAACTTAGCCACATAATTAGTACGTTAAAATTGCAATACATTTAAAAGTGCTGAAAATTGTCTAAACTTATGATCTGCAATTGTTTTTCAAATCACCGTCTACTCAGTTTTGATTTTAAAAAATCTGTTTTTTTTGGCAGTAAAATTACTTGAAAGTCTGTGGAAATGCTTTTAACTTATCCACATAGTTAGTGCGTTAAAATTGCAATACATTTCAAAGTGCTGAAAATTGTCTAAACTGATGATCTGCAATTTATTTTCAAATCATTTTCTACTCAGTTTAGATTTTTTTTCAATTGATTTTTCTTGTTAGGAAAATTACTTAAAAATCAGTGGAAATGCTTTTAACTTATCCACATAATTAGTGCGTTGAAATTGCAATACATTTCAAAGTGTAGAAAATTGACTAACTTATGATCTGCAATTGTTTTTCAAATCACCTTCTACTCAGTTTTGATTTTTTTAAATTGGTTTTTTTTGGCAGTAAAATTACTTGAAAGTCTGTGGAAATGCTTTTAACTTAGCCACATAATTAGTACGTTAAAAATGCAATACATTTAAAAGTGCTGAAAATTGTCTAAACTTATGATCTGCAATTTATTTTCAAATCATTTTCTACTCTGGATTTTTTTTCAATTGATTTTTCTTGTTAGTAAAATTACTTAAAAATCAGTGGAAATGCTTTTAACTTATCCACATAATTAGTGCGTTAAAATTGCAATACATTTCAAAGTGCTAAAAATTCTCTAAACTTATGATCTGCAATTTTTTTTTAAATTGACTTTCTGAGTTTTAATTTTTTTTAAATTGGTTTTTCTTGTCGGGAAAATTACTTCAAAGAGTGGAAATGCTTTTAACTTATTCACATAATTAGTGCGTTAAAATTTCAATACATTTAAAAGTGCTGAAAATTGTCTAAACTTATGATCTGCAATTGTTTTTCAAATCACCTTCTACTCAGTTTGGATTTTAAAAAATCTGTTTTTTTTGGCAGTAAAATTACTTGAAAGTCTGTGGAAATGCTTTTAATTTAGCCACATAATTAGTACGTTAAAATTGCAATACATTTAAAAGTGCAGAAAATTGTCTAAACTTATGATCTGCAATTATTTTTTTAATCATTTTCTACTCATTGGATTTTTTTTCAATTGATTTTTCTTGTTAGTAAAATTACTTAAAAATCAGTGGAAATGCTTTTAACTTATCCACATAATTAGTGCGTTGAAATTGCAATACATTTCAAAGTGCTGAAAATTCTCTAAACTTATGATCTGCAATTTATTTTCAAATCATTTTCTACTCTGGATTTTTTTTCAATTGATTTTTCTTGTTAGTAAATTTACTTAAAAATCAGTGGAAAGGCTTTTAACTTATCCACATAGTTAGTGCGTTAAAATTGCAATACATTTCAAAGTGCTGAAAATTGTCTAAACTTATGATCTGCAATTATTTTCAAAATCATTTTCTAGTTTAGATTTTTTTTCAATTGATTTTTCTTGTTAGGAAAATTACTTAAAAATCAGTGGAAATGCTTTTAACTTATCCACATAATTAGTGCGTTGAAATTGCAATACATTTCAAAGTGTAGAAAATTGTCTAACTTATGATCTGCAATTGTTTTTCAAATCACCTTCTACTCAGTTTTGATTTTTTAAAATTGGTTTTTTTTGGCAGTAAAATTACTTGAAAGTCTGTGGAAATGCTTTTAACTTAGCCACATAATTAGTACGTTAAAATTGCAATACATTTAAAAGTGCTGAAAATTGTCTAAACTTATGATCTGCAATTGTTTTTCAAATCACCTTCTACTCAGTTTTGATTTTAAAAAATCTGTTTTTTTCTGGCAGTAAAATTACTTGAAAGTCTGTGGAAATGCTTTTAACTTATCCACATAGTTAGTGCGTTGAAATTGCAATACATTTCAAAGTGCTGAAAATTCTCTAAACTTATGATCTGCAATTTATTTTCAAACCATTTTCTACTCTGGATTTTTTTTCAATTGATTTTTCTTGTTAGTAAATTTACTTAAAAATCAGTGGAAAGGCTTTTAACTTATCCATATAGTTAGTGCGTTAAAATTGCAATACATTTCAAAGTGCTGAAAATTGTCTAAACTTATGATCTGCAATTATTTTCAAAATCATTTTCTAGTTTAGATTTTTTTTCAATTGATTTTTCTTGTTAGGAAAATTACTTAAAAATCAGTGGAAATGCTTTTAACTTATCCACATAATTAGTGCGTTGAAATTGCAATACATTTCAAAGTGTAGAAAATTGTCTAACTTATGATCTGCAATTGTTTTTCAAATCACCTTCTACTCAGTTTTGATTTTTTAAAATTGGTTTTTTTTGGCAGTAAAATTACTTGAAAGTCTGTGGAAATGCTTTTAACTTAGCCACATAATTAGTACGTTAAAATTGCAATACATTTAAAAGTGCTGAAAATTGTCTAAACTTATGATCTGCAATTGTTTTTCAAATCACCTTCTACTCAGTTTTGATTTTGAAAAATCTGTTTTTTTTTGGCAGTAAAATTACTCGAAAGTCTGTGGAAATGCTTTTAACTTATCCACATAGTTAGTGCGTTAAAATTGCAATACATTTCAAAGTGCTGAAAATTGTCTAAACTGATGATCTGCAATTTATTTTCAAATCATTTTCTACTCAGTTTAGATTTTTTTTCAATTGATTTTTCTTGTTAGGAAAATTACTTAAAAATCAGTGGAAATGCTTTTAACTTATCCACATAATTAGTGCGTTGAAATTGCAATACATTTCAAAGTGTAGAAAATTGACTAACTTATGATCTGCAATTGTTTTTCAAATCACCTTCTACTCAGTTTTGATTTTTTTAAATTGGTTTTTTTTGGCAGTAAAATTACTTGAAAGTCTGTGGAAATGCTTTTAACTTAGCCACATAATTAGTACGTTAAAAATGCAATACATTTAAAAGTGCTGAAAATTGTCTAAACTTATGATCTGCAATTTATTTTCAAATCATTTTCTACTCTGGATTTTTTTTCAATTGATTTTTCTTGTTAGTAAAATTACTTAAAAATCAGTGGAAATGCTTTTAACTTATCCACATAATTAGTGCGTTAAAATTGCAATACATTTCAAAGTGCTAAAAATTCTCTAAACTTATGATCTGCAATTTTTTTTTAAATTGACTTTCTGAGTTTTAATTTTTTTTAAATTGGTTTTTCTTGTCGGGAAAATTACTTCAAAGAGTGGAAATGCTTTTAACTTATTCACATAATTAGTGCGTTAAAATTTCAATACATTTAAAAGTGCTGAAAATTGTCTAAACTTATGATCTGCAATTGTTTTTCAAATCACCTTCTACTCAGTTTGGATTTTAAAAAATCTGTTTTTTTTGGCAGTAAAATTACTTGAAAGTCTGTGGAAATGCTTTTAATTTAGCCACATAATTAGTACGTTAAAATTGCAATACATTTAAAAGTGCAGAAAATTGTCTAAACTTATGATCTGCAATTATTTTTTTAATCATTTTCTACTCATTGGATTTTTTTTCAATTGATTTTTCTTGTTAGTAAAATTACTTAAAAATCAGTGGAAATGCTTTTAACTTATCCACATAATTAGTGCGTTGAAATTGCAATACATTTCAAAGTGCTGAAAATTCTCTAAACTTATGATCTGCAATTTATTTTCAAATCATTTTCTACTCTGGATTTTTTTTCAATTGATTTTTCTTGTTAGTAAATTTACTTAAAAATCAGTGGAAAGGCTTTTAACTTATCC
Source organism: Ariolimax columbianus (assembly GCA_036924085.1). NCBI lineage: Eukaryota > Metazoa > Mollusca > Gastropoda > Stylommatophora > Arionidae > Ariolimax > Ariolimax columbianus. The sequence goes on along the minus strand of JAVGWX010000078.1, from coordinate 253,474 downwards.
ACATAGTTAGTGCGTTAAAATTGCAATACATTTCAAAGTGCTGAAAATTGTCTAAACTTATGATCTGCAATTATTTTCAAAATCATTTTCTAGTTTAGATTTTTTTTCAATTGATTTTTCTTGTTAGGAAAATTACTTAAAAATCAGTGGAAATGCTTTTAACTTATCCACATAATTAGTGCGTTGAAATTGCAATACATTTCAAAGTGTAGAAAATTGTCTAACTTATGATCTGCAATTGTTTTTCAAATCACCTTCTACTCAGTTTTGATTTTTTAAAATTGGTTTTTTTTGGCAGTAAAATTACTTGAAAGTCTGTGGAAATGCTTTTAACTTAGCCACATAATTAGTACGTTAAAATTGCAATACATTTAAAAGTGCTGAAAATTGTCTAAACTTATGATCTGCAATTGTTTTTCAAATCACCTTCTACTCAGTTTTGATTTTAAAAAATCTGTTTTTTTCTGGCAGTAAAATTACTTGAAAGTCTGTGGAAATGCTTTTAACTTATCCACATAGTTAGTGCGTTGAAATTGCAATACATTTCAAAGTGCTGAAAATTCTCTAAACTTATGATCTGCAATTTATTTTCAAACCATTTTCTACTCTGGATTTTTTTTCAATTGATTTTTCTTGTTAGTAAATTTACTTAAAAATCAGTGGAAAGGCTTTTAACTTATCCATATAGTTAGTGCGTTAAAATTGCAATACATTTCAAAGTGCTGAAAATTGTCTAAACTTATGATCTGCAATTATTTTCAAAATCATTTTCTAGTTTAGATTTTTTTTCAATTGATTTTTCTTGTTAGGAAAATTACTTAAAAATCAGTGGAAATGCTTTTAACTTATCCACATAATTAGTGCGTTGAAATTGCAATACATTTCAAAGTGTAGAAAATTGTCTAACTTATGATCTGCAATTGTTTTTCAAATCACCTTCTACTCAGTTTTGATTTTTTAAAATTGGTTTTTTTTGGCAGTAAAATTACTTGAAAGTCTGTGGAAATGCTTTTAACTTAGCCACATAATTAGTACGTTAAAATTGCAATACATTTAAAAGTGCTGAAAATTGTCTAAACTTATGATCTGCAATTGTTTTTCAAATCACCTTCTACTCAGTTTTGATTTTGAAAAATCTGTTTTTTTTTGGCAGTAAAATTACTCGAAAGTCTGTGGAAATGCTTTTAACTTATCCACATAGTTAGTGCGTTAAAATTGCAATACATTTCAAAGTGCTGAAAATTGTCTAAACTTATGATCTGCAATTTATTTTCAAATCATTTTCTACTCTGGATTTTTTTTCAATTGATTTTTCTTGTTAGTAAAATTACTTAAAAATCAGTGGAAATGCTTTTAACTTATCCATATAGTTATTGCGTTAAAATTGCAATACATTTCAAAGTGCTGAAAATTCTCTAAACTTATGATCTGCAATTATTTTCAAAATCATTTTCTACTCAGTTTAGATTTTTTTTCAATTGATTTTTCTTGTTAGGAAAATTACTTAAAAATCAGTGGAAATGCTTTTAACTTATCCACATAATTAGTGCGTTGAAATTGCAATACATTTAAAAGTGTAGAAAATTGTCTAACTTATGATCTGCAATTGTTTTTCAAATCACCTTTTACTCAGTTTTGATTTTTTTAAATTGGTTTTTTATGGCAGTAAAATTACTCTAAAGTCTGTGGAAATGCTTTTAACTTAGCCACATAATTAGTACGTTAAAATTGCAATACATTTAAAAGTGCTGAAAATTGTCTAAACTTATGATCTGCAATTGTTTTTCAAATCACCTTCTACTCAGTTTTGATTTTAAAAAATCTGTTTTTTTTGGCAGTAAAATTACTTGAAAGTCTGTGGAAATGCTTTTAACTTATCCACATAGTTAGTGCGTTAAAATTGCAATACATTTCAAAGTGCTGAAAATTGTCTAAACTTATGATCTGCAATTTATTTTCAAATCATTTTCTACTCTGGATTTTTTTTCAATTGATTTTTCTTGTTAGTAAAATTACTTAAAAATCAGTGGAAATGCTTTTAACTTATCCACATAATTAGTGCGTTAAAATTGCAATACATTTCAAAGTGCTAAAAATTCTCTAAACTTATGATCTGCAATTTTTTTTTAAATTGACTTTCTGAGTTTTAATTTTTTTTAAATTGGTTTTTCTTGTCGGGAAAATTACTTGAAAGAGTGGAAATGCTTTTAACTTATTCACATAATTAGTGCGTTAAAATTTCAATACATTTAAAAGTGCTGAAAATTGTCTAAACTTATGATCTGCAATTGTTTTTCAAATCACCTTCTACTCAGTTTGGATTTTAAAAAATCTGTTTTTTTGGGCAGTAAAATTACTTGAAAGTCTGTGGAAATGCTTTTAACTTAGCCACATAATTAGTACGTTAAAATTGCAATACATTTAAAAGTGCAGAAAATTGTCTAAACTTATGATCTGCAATTATTTTTTAAATCATTTTCTACTCATTGGATTTTTTTTCAATTGATTTTTCTTGTTAGTAAAATTACTTAAAAATCAGTGGAAATGCTTTTAACTTATCCACATAATTAGTGCGTTGAAATTGCAATACATTTCAAAGTGCTGAAAATTCTCTAAATTTATGATCTGCAATTTATTTTCAAATCATTTTCTACTCTGGATTTTTTTTCAATTGATTTTTCTTGTTAGTAAATTTACTTAAAAATCAGTGGAAATGCTTTTAACTTATCCACATAGTTAGTGCGTTAAAATTGCAATACATTTCAAAGTGCTGAAAATTGTCTAAACTTATGATCTGCAATTATTTTCAAAATCATTTTCTAGTTTAGATTTTTTTTCAATTGATTTTTCTTGTTAGGAAAATTACTTAAAAATCAGTTGAAATGCTTTTAACTTATCCACATAATTAGTGCGTTGAAATTGCAATACATTTCAAAGTGTAGAAAATTGTCTAACTTATGATCTGCAATTGTTTTTCAAATCACCTTCTACTCAGTTTTGATTTTTTAAAATTGGTTTTTTTTGGCAGTAAAATTACTTGAAAGTCTGTGGAAATGCTTTTAACTTAGCCACATAATTAGTACGTTAAAATTGCAATACATTTAAAAGTGCTGAAAATTGTCTAAACTTATGATCTGCAATTGTTTTTCAAATCACCTTCTACTCAGTTTTGATTTTAAAAAATCTGGTTTTTTTTGGCAGTAAAATTACTTGAAAGTCTGTGGAAATGCTTTTAACTTATCCACATAGTTAGTGCGTTGAAATTGCAATACATTTCAAAGTGCTGAAAATTCTCTAAACTTATGATCTGCAATTTATTTTCAAATCATTTTCTACTTTGGATTTTTTTTCAATTGATTTTTCTTGTTAGTAAATTTACTTAAAAATCAGTGGAAAGGCTTTTAACTTATCCACATAGTTAGTGCTTTAAATTGCAATACATTTCAAAGTGCTGAAAATTGTCTAAACTTATGATCTGCAATTATTTTCAAAATCATTTTCTAGTTTAGATTTTTTTTCAATTGATTTTTCTTGTTAGGAAAATTACTTAAAAATCAGTGGAAATGCTTTTAACTTATCTACATAATTAGTGCGTTGAAATTGCAATACATTTCAAAGTGTAGAAAATTGTCTAACTTATGATCTGCAATTGTTTTTCAAATCACCTTCTACTCAGTTTTGATTTTTTAAAATTGGTTTTTTTTGGCAGTAAAATTACTTGAAAGTCTGTGGAAATGCTTTTAACTTAGCCACATAATTAGTACGTTAAAATTGCAATACATTTAAAAGTGCTGAAAATTGTCTAAACTTATGATCTGCAATTGTTTTTCAAATCACCTTCTACTCAGTTTTGATTTTAAAAAATCTGTTTTTTTTTGGCAGTAAAATTACTTGAAAGTCTGTGGAAATGCTTTTAACTTATCCACATAGTTAGTGCGTTAAAATTGCAATACATTTCAAAGTGCTGAAAATTGTCTAAACTTATGATCTGCAATTTATTTTCAAATCATTTTCTACTCTGGATTTTTTTTCAATTGATTTTTCTTGTTAGTAAAATTACTTAAAAATCAGTGGAAATGCTTTTAACTTATCCATATAGTTAGTGCGTTGAAATTGCAATACATTTCAAAGTGCTGAAAATTCTCTAAACTTATGATCTGCAATTTATTTTCAAACCATTTTCTACTCTGGATTTTTTTTCAATTGATTTTTCTTGTTAGTAAATTTACTTAAAAATCAGTGGAAAGGCTTTTAACTTATCCATATAGTTAGTGCGTTAAAATTGCAATACATTTCAAAGTGCTGAAAATTGTCTAAACTTATGATCTGCAATTATTTTCAAAATCATTTTCTAGTTTAGATTTTTTTTCAATTGATTTTTCTTGTTAGGAAAATTACTTAAAAATCAGTGGAAATGCTTTTAACTTATCCACATAATTAGTGCGTTGAAATTGCAATACATTTCAAAGTGTAGAAAATTGTCTAACTTATGATCTGCAATTGTTTTTCAAATCACCTTCTACTCAGTTTTGATTTTTTAAAATTGGTTTTTTTTGGCAGTAAAATTACTTGAAAGTCTGTGGAAATGCTTTTAACTTAGCCACATAATTAGTACGTTAAAATTGCAATACATTTAAAAGTGCTGAAAATTGTCTAAACTTATGATCTGCAATTGTTTTTCAAATCACCTTCTACTCAGTTTTGATTTTGAAAAATCTGTTTTTTTTTGGCAGTAAAATTACTCGAAAGTCTGTGGAAATGCTTTTAACTTATCCACATAGTTAGTGCGTTAAAATTGCAATACATTTCAAAGTGCTGAAAATTGTCTAAACTTATGATCTGCAATTTATTTTCAAATCATTTTCTACTCTGGATTTTTTTTCAATTGATTTTTCTTGTTAGTAAAATTACTTAAAAATCAGTGGAAATGCTTTTAACTTATCCATATAGTTATTGCGTTAAAATTGCAATACATTTCAAAGTGCTGAAAATTCTCTAAACTTATGATCTGCAATTATTTTCAAAATCATTTTCTACTCAGTTTAGATTTTTTTTCAATTGATTTTTCTTGTTAGGAAAATTACTTAAAAATCAGTGGAAATGCTTTTAACTTATCCACATAATTAGTGCGTTGAAATTGCAATACATTTAAAAGTGTAGAAAATTGTCTAACTTATGATCTGCAATTGTTTTTCAAATCACCTTTTACTCAGTTTTGATTTTTTTAAATTGGTTTTTTATGGCAGTAAAATTACTCTAAAGTCTGTGGAAATGCTTTTAACTTAGCCACATAATTAGTACGTTAAAATTGCAATACATTTAAAAGTGCTGAAAATTGTCTAAACTTATGATCTGCAATTGTTTTTCAAATCACCTTCTACTCAGTTTTGATTTTAAAAAATCTGTTTTTTTTGGCAGTAAAATTACTTGAAAGTCTGTGGAAATGCTTTTAACTTATCCACATAGTTAGTGCGTTAAAATTGCAATACATTTCAAAGTGCTGAAAATTGTCTAAACTTATGATCTGCAATTTATTTTCAAATCATTTTCTACTCTGGATTTTTTTTCAATTGATTTTTCTTGTTAGTAAAATTACTTTAAAATCAGTGGAAATGCTTTTAACTTATCCACATAATTAGTGCGTTAAAATTGCAATACATTTCAAAGTGCTAAAAATTCTCTAAACTTATGATCTGCAATTTTTTTTTAAATTGACTTTCTGAGTTTTAATTTTTTTTAAATTGGTTTTTCTTGTCGGGAAAATTACTTGAAAGAGTGGAAATGCTTTTAACTTATTCACATAATTAGTGCGTTAAAATTTCAATACATTTAAAAGTGCTGAAAATTGTCTAAACTTATGATCTGCAATTGTTTTTCAAATCACCTTCTACTCAGTTTGGATTTTAAAAAATCTGTTTTTTTGGGCAGTAAAATTACTTGAAAGTCTGTGGAAATGCTTTTAACTTAGCCACATAATTAGTACGTTAAAATTGCAATACATTTAAAAGTGCAGAAAATTGTCTAAACTTATGATCTGCAATTATTTTTTAAATCATTTTCTACTCATTGGATTTTTTTTCAATTGATTTTTCTTGTTAGTAAAATTACTTAAAAATCAGTGGAAATGCTTTTAACTTATCCACATAATTAGTGCGTTGAAATTGCAATACATTTCAAAGTGCTGAAAATTCTCTAAATTTATGATCTGCAATTTATTTTCAAATCATTTTCTACTCTGGATTTTTTTTCAATTGATTTTTCTTGTTAGTAAATTTACTTAAAAATCAGTGGAAATGCTTTTAACTTATCCACATAGTTAGTGCGTTAAAATTGCAATACATTTCAAAGTGCTGAAAATTGTCTAAACTTATGATCTGCAATTATTTTCAAAATCATTTTCTAGTTTAGATTTTTTTTCAATTGATTTTTCTTGTTAGGAAAATTACTTAAAAATCAGTGGAAATGCTTTTAACTTATCTACATAATTAGTGCGTTGAAATTGCAATACATTTCAAAGTGTAGAAAATTGTCTAACTTATGATCTGCAATTGTTTTTCAAATCACCTTCTACTCAGTTTTGATTTTTTAAAATTGGTTTTTTTTGGCAGTAAAATTACTTGAAAGTCTGTGGAAATGCTTTTAACTTAGCCACATAATTAGTACGTTAAAATTGCAATACATTTAAAAGTGCTGAAAATTGTCTAAACTTATGATCTGCAATTGTTTTTCAAATCACCTTCTACTCAGTTTTGATTTTAAAAAATCTGGTTTTTTTTGGCAGTAAAATTACTTGAAAGTCTGTGGAAATGCTTTTAACTTATCCACATAGTTAGTGCGTTAAAATTGCAATACATTTCAAAGTGCTGAAAATTGTCTAAACTTATGATCTGCAATTTATTTTCAAATCATTTTCTACTCTGGATTTTTTTTCAATTGATTTTTCTTGTTAGTAAAATTACTTAAAAATCAGTGGAAATGCTTTTAACTTATCCATATAGTTAGTGCGTTGAAATTGCAATACATTTCAAAGTGCTGAAAATTCTCTAAACTTATGATCTGCAATTATTTTCAAAATCATTTTCTACTCAGTTTAGATTTTTTTTCAATTGATTTTTCTTGTTAGGAAAATTACTTAAGAATCAGTGGAAATGCTTTTAACTTATCCATATAGTTATTGCGTTAAAATTGCAATACATTTCAAAGGGCTGAAAATTCTCTAAACTTATGATCTGCAATTATTTTCAAAATCATTTTCTACTCAGTTTAGATTTTTTTTCAATTGATTTTTCTTGTTAGGAAAATTACTTAAAAATCAGTGGAAATGCTTTTAACTTATCCACATAATTAGTGCGTTGAAATTGCAATACATTTCAAAGTGTAGAAAATTGTCTAACTTATGATCTGCAATTGTTTTTCAAATCACCTTTTACTCAGTTTTGATTTTTTTAAATTGGTTTTTTATGGCAGTAAAATTACTCTAAAGTCTGTGGAAATGCTTTTAACTTAGCCACATAATTAGTACGTTAAAATTGCAATACATTTAAAAGTGCTGAAAATTGTCTAAACTTATGATCTGCAATTGTTTTTCAAATCACCTTCTACTCAGTTTTGATTTTAAAAAATCTGTTTTTTTTGGCAGTAAAATTACTTGAAAGTCTGTGGAAATGCTTTTAACTTATCCACATAGTTAGTGCGTTAAAATTGCAATACATTTCAAAGTGCTGAAAATTGTCTAAACTTATGATCTGCAATTTATTTTCAAATCATTTTCTACTCTGGATTTTTTTTCAATTGATTTTTCTTGTTAGTAAAATTACTTAAAAATCAGTGGAAATGCTTTTAACTTATCCACATAATTAGTGCGTTAAAATTGCAATACATTTCAAAGTGCTAAAAATTCTCTAAACTTATGATCTGTTATTTTTTTTTAAATTGACTTTCTGAGTTTTAATTTTTTTTAAATTGGTTTTTCTTGTCGGGAAAATTACTTGAAAGAGTGGAAATGCTTTTAACTTATTCACATAATTAGTGCGTTAAAATTTCAATACATTTAAAAGTGCTGAAAATTGTCTAAACTTATGATCTGCAATTGTTTTTCAAATCACCTTCTACTCAGTTTGGATTTTAAAAAATCTGTTTTTTTGGGCAGTAAAATTACTTGAAAGTCTGTGGAAATGCTTTTAACTTAGCCACATAATTAGTACGTTAAAATTGCAATACATTTAAAAGTGCAGAAAATTGTCTAAACTTATGATCTGCAATTATTTTTTAAATCATTTTCTACTCATTGGATTTTTTTTCAATTGATTTTTCTTGTTAGTAAAATTACTTAAAAATCAGTGGAAATGCTTTTAACTTATCCACATAATTAGTGCGTTGAAATTGCAATACATTTCAAAGTGCTGAAAATTCTCTAAATTTATGATCTGCAATTTATTTTCAAATCATTTTCTACTCTGGATTTTTTTTCAATTGATTTTTCTTGTTAGTAAATTTACTTAAAAATCAGTGGAAATGCTTTTAACTTATCCACATAGTTAGTGCGTTAAAATTGCAATACATTTCAAAGTGCTGAAAATTGTCTAAACTTATGATCTGCAATTATTTTCAAAATCATTTTCTAGTTTAGATTTTTTTTCAATTGATTTTTCTTGTTAGGAAAATTACTTAAAAATCAGTTGAAATGCTTTTAACTTATCCACATAATTAGTGCGTTGAAATTGCAATACATTTCAAAGTGTAGAAAATTGTCTAACTTATGATCTGCAATTGTTTTTCAAATCACCTTCTACTCAGTTTTGATTTTTTAAAATTGGTTTTTTTTGGCAGTAAAATTACTTGAAAGTCTGTGGAAATGCTTTTAACTTAGCCACATAATTAGTACGTTAAAATTGCAATACATTTAAAAGTGCTGAAAATTGTCTAAACTTATGATCTGCAATTGTTTTTCAAATCACCTTCTACTCAGTTTTGATTTTAAAAAATCTGGTTTTTTTTGGCAGTAAAATTACTTGAAAGTCTGTGGAAATGCTTTTAACTTATCCACATAGTTAGTGCGTTGAAATTGCAATACATTTCAAAGTGCTGAAAATTCTCTAAACTTATGATCTGCAATTTATTTTCAAATCATTTTCTACTTTGGATTTTTTTTCAATTGATTTTTCTTGTTAGTAAATTTACTTAAAAATCAGTGGAAAGGCTTTTAACTTATCCACATAGTTAGTGCTTTAAATTGCAATACATTTCAAAGTGCTGAAAATTGTCTAAACTTATGATCTGCAATTATTTTCAAAATCATTTTCTAGTTTAGATTTTTTTTCAATTGATTTTTCTTGTTAGGAAAATTACTTAAAAATCAGTGGAAATGCTTTTAACTTATCTACATAATTAGTGCGTTGAAATTGCAATACATTTCAAAGTGTAGAAAATTGTCTAACTTATGATCTGCAATTGTTTTTCAAATCACCTTCTACTCAGTTTTGATTTTTTAAAATTGGTTTTTTTTGGCAGTAAAATTACTTGAAAGTCTGTGGAAATGCTTTTAACTTAGCCACATAATTAGTACGTTAAAATTGCAATACATTTAAAAGTGCTGAAAATTGTCTAAACTTATGATCTGCAATTGTTTTTCAAATCACCTTCTACTCAGTTTTGATTTTAAAAAATCTGTTTTTTTTTGGCAGTAAAATTACTTGAAAGTCTGTGGAAATGCTTTTAACTTATCCACATAGTTAGTGCGTTAAAATTGCAATACATTTCAAAGTGCTGAAAATTGTCTAAACTTATGATCTGCAATTTATTTTCAAATCATTTTCTACTCTGGATTTTTTTTCAATTGATTTTTCTTGTTAGTAAAATTACTTAAAAATCAGTGGAAATGCTTTTAACTTATCCATATAGTTAGTGCGTTGAAATTGCAATACATTTCAAAGTGCTGAAAATTCTCTAAACTTATGATCTGCAATTATTTTCAAAATCATTTTCTACTCAGTTTAGATTTTTTTTCAATTGATTTTTCTTGTTAGGAAAATTACTTAAGAATCAGTGGAAATGCTTTTAACTTATCCATATAGTTATTGCGTTAAAATTGCAATACATTTCAAAGGGCTGAAAATTCTCTAAACTTATGATCTGCAATTATTTTCAAAATCATTTTCTACTCAGTTTAGATTTTTTTTCAATTGATTTTTCTTGTTAGGAAAATTACTTAAAAATCAGTGGAAATGCTTTTAACTTATCCACATAATTAGTGCGTTGAAATTGCAATACATTTCAAAGTGTAGAAAATTGTCTAACTTATGATCTGCAATTGTTTTTCAAATCACCTTTTACTCAGTTTTGATTTTTTTAAATTGGTTTTTTATGGCAGTAAAATTACTCTAAAGTCTGTGGAAATGCTTTTAACTTAGCCACATAATTAGTACGTTAAAATTGCAATACATTTAAAAGTGCTGAAAATTGTCTAAACTTATGATCTGCAATTGTTTTTCAAATCACCTTCTACTCAGTTTTGATTTTAAAAAATCTGTTTTTTTTGGCAGTAAAATTACTTGAAAGTCTGTGGAAATGCTTTTAACTTATCCACATAGTTAGTGCGTTAAAATTGCAATACATTTCAAAGTGCTGAAAATTGTCTAAACTTATGATCTGCAATTTATTTTCAAATCATTTTCTACTCTGGATTTTTTTTCAATTGATTTTTCTTGTTAGTAAAATTACTTAAAAATCAGTGGAAATGCTTTTAACTTATCCACATAATTAGTGCGTTAAAATTGCAATACATTTCAAAGTGCTAAAAATTCTCTAAACTTATGATCTGTTATTTTTTTTTAAATTGACTTTCTGAGTTTTAATTTTTTTTAAATTGGTTTTTCTTGTCGGGAAAATTACTTGAAAGAGTGGAAATGCTTTTAACTTATTCACATAATTAGTGCGTTAAAATTTCAATACATTTAAAAGTGCTGAAAATTGTCTAAACTTATGATCTGCAATTGTTTTTCAAATCACCTTCTACTCAGTTTGGATTTTAAAAAATCTGTTTTTTTGGGCAGTAAAATTACTTGAAAGTCTGTGGAAATGCTTTTAACTTAGCCACATAATTAGTACGTTAAAATTGCAATACATTTAAAAGTGCAGAAAATTGTCTAAACTTATGATCTGCAATTATTTTTTAAATCATTTTCTACTCATTGGATTTTTTTTCAATTGATTTTTCTTGTTAGTAAAATTACTTAAAAATCAGTGGAAATGCTTTTAACTTATCCACATAATTAGTGCGTTGAAATTGCAATACATTTCAAAGTGCTGAAAATTCTCTAAATTTATGATCTGCAATTTATTTTCAAATCATTTTCTACTCTGGATTTTTTTTCAATTGATTTTTCTTGTTAGTAAATTTACTTAAAAATCAGTGGAAATGCTTTTAACTTATCCACATAGTTAGTGCGTTAAAATTGCAATACATTTCAAAGTGCTGAAAATTGTCTAAACTTATGATCTGCAATTATTTTCAAAATCATTTTCTAGTTTAGATTTTTTTTCAATTGATTTTTCTTGTTAGGAAAATTACTTAAAAATCAGTTGAAATGCTTTTAACTTATCCACATAATTAGTGCGTTGAAATTGCAATACATTTCAAAGTGTAGAAAATTGTCTAACTTATGATCTGCAATTGTTTTTCAAATCACCTTCTACTCAGTTTTGATTTTTTAAAATTGGTTTTTTTTGGCAGTAAAATTACTTGAAAGTCTGTGGAAATGCTTTTAACTTAGCCACATAATTAGTACGTTAAAATTGCAATACATTTAAAAGTGCTGAAAATTGTCTAAACTTATGATCTGCAATTGTTTTTCAAATCACCTTCTACTCAGTTTTGATTTTAAAAAATCTGGTTTTTTTTGGCAGTAAAATTACTTGAAAGTCTGTGGAAATGCTTTTAACTTATCCACATAGTTAGTGCGTTAAAATTGCAATACATTTCAAAGTGCTGAAAATTGTCTAAACTTATGATCTGCAATTTATTTTCAAATCATTTTCTACTCTGGATTTTTTTTCAATTGATTTTTCTTGTTAGGAAAATTACTTAAAAATCAGTGGAAATGCTTTTAACTTATCCACATAATTAGTGCGTTGAAATTGCAATACATTTCAAAGTGTAGAAAATTGACTAACTTATGATCTGCAATTGTTTTTCAAATCACCTTCTACTCAGTTTTGATTTTTTTAAATTGTTTCTTTTTGGCAGTAAAATTACTTGAAAGTCTGTGGAAATGCTTTTAACTTAGCCACATAATTAGTACGTTAAAAATGCAATACATTTAAAAGTGCTGAAAATTGTCTAAACTTATGATCTGCAATTTATTTTCAAATCATTTTCTACTCTGGATTTTTTTTCAATTGATTTTTCTTGTTAGTAAAATTACTTAAAAATCAGTGGAAATGCTTTTAACTTATCCACATAATTAGTGCGTTAAAATTGCAATACATTTCAAAGTGCTAAAAATTCTCTAAACTTATGATCTGCAATTTTTTTTTAAATTGACTTTCTGAGTTTTAATTTTTTTTAAATTGGTTTTTCTTGTCGGGAAAATTACTTCAAAGAGTGGAAATGCTTTTAACTTATTCACATAATTAGTGCGTTAAAATTTCAATACATTTAAAAGTGCTGAAAATTGTCTAAACTTATGATCTGCAATTGTTTTTCAAATCACCTTCTACTCAGTTTTGATTTTGAAAAATCTGTTTTTTTTGGCAGTAAAATTACTTGTTAGTCTGTGGAAATGCTTTTAATTTAGCCACATAATTAGTACGTTAAAATTGCAATACATTTAAAAGTGCAGAAAATTGTCTAAACTTATGATCTGCAATTATTTTTTTAATCATTTTCTACTCATTGGATTTTTTTCAATTGATTTTTCTTGTTAGTAAAATTACTTAAAAATCAGTGGAAATGCTTTTAACTTATCCACATAATTAATGCGTTGAAATTGCAATACATTTCAAAGTGCTGAAAATTCTCTAAACTTATGATCTGCAATTTATTTTCAAATCATTTTCTACTCTGGATTTTTTTTCAATTGATTTTTCTTGTTAGTAAATTTACTTAAAAATCAGTGGAAAGGCTTTTAACTTATCCACATAGTTAGTGCGTTAAAATTGCAATACATTTCAAAGTGCTGAAAATTGTCTAAACTTATGATCTGCAATTATTTTCAAAATCATTTTCTAGTTTAGATTTTTTTTCAATTGATTTTTCTTGTTAGGAAAATTACTTAAAAATCAGTGGAAATGCTTTTAACTTATCCACATAATTAGTGCGTTGAAATTGCAATACATTTCAAAGTGTAGAAAATTGTCTAACTTATGATCTGCAATTGTTTTTCAAATCACCTTCTACTCAGTTTTGATTTTTTTAAATTGGTTTTTTTTGGCAGTAAAATTACTTGAAAGTCTGTGGAAATGCTTTTAACTTAGCCACATAATTAGTACGTTAAAATTGCAATACATTTAAAAGTGCTGAAAATTGTCTAAACTTATGATCTGCAATTGTTTTTCAAATCACCTTCTACTCAGTTTTGATTTTTTAAAATCTGTTTTTTTCTGGCAGTAAAATTACTTGAAAGTCTGTGGAAATGCTTTTAACTTATCCACATAGTTAGTGCGTTGAAATTGCAATACATTTCAAAGTGCTGAAAATTCTCTAAACTTATGATCTGCAATTTATTTTCAAACCATTTTCTACTCTGGATTTTTTTTCAATTGATTTTTCTTGTTAGTAAATTTACTTAAAAATCAGTGGAAAGGCTTTTAACTTATCCACATAGTTAGTGCGTTAAAATTGCAATACATTTCAAAGTGCTGAAAATTGTCTAAACTTATGATCTGCAATTATTTTCAAAATCATTTTCTAGTTTAGATTTTTTTTCAATTGATTTTTCTTGTTAGGAAAATTACTTAAAAATCCAGTGGAAATGCTTTTAACTTATCCACATAATTAGTGCGTTGAAATTGCAATACATTTCAAAGTGTAGAAAATTGTCTAACTTATGATCTGCAATTGTTTTTCAAATCACCTTCTACTCAGTTTTGATTTTTTAAAATTGGTTTTTTTTGGCAGTAAAATTACTTGAAAGTCTGTGGAAATGCTTTTAACTTAGCCACATAATTAGTACGTTAAAATTGCAATACATTTAAAAGTGCTGAAAATTGTCTAAACTTATGATCTGCAATTGTTTTTCAAATCACCTTCTACTCAGTTTTGATTTTGAAAAATCTGTTTTTTTTGGCAGTAAAATTACTCGAAAGTCTGTGGAAATGCTTTTAACTTATCCACATAGTTAGTGCGTTAAAATTGCAATACATTTCAAAGTGCTGAAAATTGTCTAAACTTATGATCTGCAATTTATTTTCAAATCATTTTCTACTCTGGATTTTTTTTCAATTGATTTTTCTTGTTAGTAAAATTACTTAAAAATCAGTGGAAATGCTTTTAACTTATCCATATAGTTATTGCGTTAAAATTGCAATACATTTCAAAGTGCTGAAAATTCTCTAAACTTATGATCTGCAATTATTTTCAAAATCATTTTCTACTCAGTTTAGATTTTTTTTCAATTGATTTTTCTTGTTAGGAAAATTACTTAAAAATCAGTGGAAATGCTTTTAACTTATCCACATAATTAGTGCGTTGAAATTGCAATACATTTCAAAGTGTAGAAAATTGTCTAACTTATGATCTGCAATTGTTTTTCAAATCACCTTTTACTCAGTTTTGATTTTTTTAAATTGGTTTTTTATGGCAGTAAAATTACTCTAAAGTCTGTGGAAATGCTTTTAACTTAGCCACATAATTAGTACGTTAAAATTGCAATACATTTAAAAGTGCTGAAAATTGTCTAAACTTATGATCTGCAATTGTTTTTCAAATCACCTTCTACTCAGTTTTGATTTTTAAAAATCTGTTTTTTTTGGCAGTAAAATTACTTGAAAGTCTGTGGAAATGCTTTTAACTTATCCACATAGTTAGTGCGTTAAAATTGCAATACATTTCAAAGTGCTGAAAATTGTCTTAACTTATGATCTGCAATTTATTTTCAAATCATTTTCTACTCTGGATTTTTTTTCAATTGATTTTTCTTGTTAGTAAAATTACTTAAAAATCAGTGGAAATGCTTTTAACTTATCCACATAATTAGTGCGTTAAAATTGCAATACATTTCAAAGTGCTAAAAATTCTCTAAACTTATGATCTGCAATTTTTTTTTAAATTGACTTTCTGAGTTTTAATTTTTTTTAAATTGGTTTTTCTTGTCGGGAAAATTACTTGAAAGAGTGGAAATGCTTTTAACTTATTCACATAATTAGTGCGTTAAAATTTCAATACATTTAAAAGTGCTGAAAATTGTCTAAACTTATGATCTGCAATTGTTTTTCAAATCACCTTCTACTCAGTTTGGATTTTAAAAAATCTGTTTTTTTTGGCAGTAAAATTACTTGAAAGTCTGTGGAAATGCTTTTAACTTATCCACATAGTTAGTGCGTTAAAATTGCAATACATTTCAAAGTGCTGAAAATTCTCTAAATTTATGATCTGCAATTTATTTTCAAATCATTTTCTACTCTGGATTTTTTTTCAATTGATTTTTCTTGTTAGTAAATTTACTTAAAAATCAGTGGAAATGCTTTTAACTTATCCACATAGTTAGTGCGTTAAAATTGCAATACATTTCAAAGTGCTGAAAATTGTCTAAACTTATGATCTGCAATTATTTTCAAAATGATTTTCTAGTTTAGATTTTTTTTCAATTGATTTTTCTTGTTAGGAAAATTACTTAAAAATCAGTTAAAATGCTTTTAACTTATCCACATAATTAGTGCGTTGAAATTGCAATACATTTCAAAGTGTAGAAAATTGTCTAACTTATGATCTGCAATTGTTTTTCAAATCACCTTCTACTCAGTTTTGATTTTTTAAAATTGGTTTTTTTTGGCAGTAAAATTACTTGAAAGTCTGTGGAAATGCTTTTAACTTAGCCACATAATTAGTACGTTAAAAATGCAATACATTTAAAAGTGGTGAAAATTGTCTAAACTTATGATCTGCAATTTATTTTCAAATCATTTTCTACTCTGGATTTTTTTTCAATTGATTTTTCTTGTTAGTAAAATTACTTAAAAATCAGTGGAAATGCTTTTAACTTATCCACATAATTAGTGCGTTAAAATTGCAATAAATTTCAAAGTGCTAAAAATTCTCTAAACTTATGATCTGCAATTTTTTTTTAAATTGACTTTCTGAGTTTAAATTTTTTTTAAATTGGTTTTTCTTGTCGGGAAAATTACTTGAAAGAGTGGAAATGCTTTTAACTTATTCACATAATTAGTGCGTTAAAATTTCAATACATTTAAAAGTGCTGAAAATTGTCTAAACTTATGATCTGCAATTGTTTTTCAAATCACCTTCTACTCAGTTTGGATTTAAAAAAATCTGTTTTTTTTGGCAGTAAAATTACTTGAAAGTATGTGGTAATGCTTTTAACTTAGCCACATAATTAGTACGTTAAAATTGCAATACATTTAAAAGTGCAGAAAATTGTCTAAACTTATGATCTGCAATTATTTTTCTAATCATTTTCTACTCATCGGATTTTTTTTCAATTGATTTTTCTTGTTAGTAAAATTACTTAAAAATCAGTGGAAATGCTTTTAACTTATCCACATAATTAGTGCGTTGAAATTGCAATACATTTCAAAGTGCTGAAAATTCTCTAAACTTATGATCTGCAATTTATTTTCAAATCATTTTCTACTCTGGATTTTTTTTCAATTGATTTTTCTTGATAGTAAATTTACTTAAAAATCAGTGGAAAAGCTTTTAACTTATCCACATAGTTAGTGCGTTAAAATTGCAATACATTTCAAAGTGCTGAAAATTGTCTAAACTTATGATCTGCAATTATTTTCAAAATCATTTTCTAGTTTAGATTTTTTTTCAATTGATTTTTCTTGTTAGGAAAATTACTTAAAAATCAGTGGAAATGCTTTTAACTTATCCACATAATTAGTGCGTTGAAATTGCAATACATTTCAAAGTGTAGAAAATTGTCTAACTTATGATCTGCAATTGTTTTTCAAATCACCTTCTACTCAGTTTTGATTTTTTAAATTTTTTTTTTTTGGCAGTAAAATTACTTGAAAGTCTGTGGAAATGCTTTTAACTTAGCCACATAATTAGTACGTTAAAATTGCAATACATTTAAAAGTGCTGAAAATTGTCTAAACTTATGATCTGCAATTGTTTTTCAAATCACCTTCTACTCAGTTTTGATTTTAAAAAATCTGTTTTTTTTGGCAGTAAAATTACTTGAAAGTCTGTGGAAATGCTTTTAACTTATCCACATAGTTAGTGCGTTAAAATTGCAATACATTTCAAAGTGCTGAAAATTGTCTAAACTTATGATCTGCAATTTATTTTCAAATCATTTTCTACTCTGGATTTTTTTTCAATTGATTTTTCTTGTTAGTAAATTTACTTAAAAATCAGTGGAAAGGCTTTTAACTTATCCACATAGTTAGTGCGTTAAAATTGCAATACATTTCAAAGTGCTGAAAATTGTCTAAACTTATGATCTGCAATTATTTTCAAAATCATTTTCTAGTTTAGATTTTTTTTCAATTGATTTTTCTTGTTAGGAAAATTACTTAAAAATCAGTGGAAATGCTTTTAACTTATCCACATAATTAGTGCGTTGAAATTGCAATACATTTCAAAGTGTAGAAAATTGTCTAACTTATGATCTGCAATTGTTTTTCAAATCACCTTTTACTCAGTTTTGATTTTTTAAAATTGGTTTTTTATGGCAGTAAAATTACTTGAAAGTCTGTGGAAATGCTTTTAACTTAGCCACATAATTAGTACGTTAAAATTGCAATACATTTAAAAGTGCTGAAAATTGTCTAAACTTATGATCTGCAATTGTTTTTCAAATCACCTTCTACTCAGTTTTGATTTTAAAAAATCTGTTTTTTTTGGCAGTAAAATTACTTGAAAGTCTGTGGAAATGCTTTTAACTTATCCACATAGTTAGTGCGTTAAAATTGCAATACATTTCAAAGTGCTAAAAATTCTCTAAACTTATGATCTGCAATTTTTTTTTAAATTGACTTTCTGAGTTTTAATTTTTTTTAAATTGGTTTTTCTTGTCGGGAAAATTACTTGAAAGAGTGGAAATGCTTTTAACTTATTCACATAATTAGTGCGTTAAAATTTCAATACATTTAAAAGTGCTGAAAATTGTCTAAACTTATGATCTGCAATTGTTTTTCAAATCACCTTCTACTCAGTTTGGATTTAAAAAAATCTGTTTTTTTTGGCAGTAAAATTACTTGAAAGTATGTGGTAATGCTTTTAACTTAGCCACATAATTAGTACGTTAAAATTGCAATACATTTAAAAGTGCAGAAAATTGTCTAAACTTATGATCTGCAATTATTTTTCTAATCATTTTCTACTCATTGGATTTTTTTTCAATTGATTTTTCTTGTTAGTAAAATTACTTAAAAATCAGTGGAAATGCTTTTAACTTATCCACATAATTAGTGCGTTGAAATTGCAATACATTTCAAAGTGCTGAAAATTCTCTAAACTTATGATCTGCAATTTATTTTCAAATCATTTTCTACTCTGGATTTTTTTTCAATTGATTTTTCTTGATAGTAAATTTACTTAAAAATCAGTGGAAAAGCTTTTAACTTATCCACATAGTTAGTGCGTTAAAATTGCAATACATTTCAAAGTGCTGAAAATTGTCTAAACTTATGATCTGCAATTATTTTCAAAATCATTTTCTAGTTTAGATTTTTTTTCAATTGATTTTTCTTGTTAGGAAAATTACTTAAAAATCAGTGGAAATGCTTTTAACTTATCCACATAATTAGTGCGTTGAAATTGCAATACATTTCAAAGTGTAGAAAATTGTCTAACTTATGATCTGCAATTGTTTTTCAAATCACCTTCTACTCAGTTTTGATTTTTTAAATTTTTTTTTTTTGGCAGTAAAATTACTTGAAAGTCTGTGGAAATGCTTTTAACTTAGCCACATAATTAGTACGTTAAAATTGCAATACATTTAAAAGTGCTGAAAATTGTCTAAACTTATGATCTGCAATTGTTTTTCAAATCACCTTCTACTCAGTTTTGATTTTAAAAAATCTGTTTTTTTTGGCAGTAAAATTACTTGAAAGTCTGTGGAAATGCTTTTAACTTATCCACATAGTTAGTGCGTTAAAATTGCAATACATTTCAAAGTGCTGAAAATTGTCTAAACTTATGATCTGCAATTTATTTTCAAATCATTTTCTACTCTGGATTTTTTTTCAATTGATTTTTCTTGTTAGTAAATTTACTTAAAAATCAGTGGAAAGGCTTTTAACTTATCCACATAGTTAGTGCGTTAAAATTGCAATACATTTCAAAGTGCTGAAAATTGTCTAAACTTATGATCTGCAATTATTTTCAAAATCATTTTCTAGTTTAGATTTTTTTTCAATTGATTTTTCTTGTTAGGAAAATTACTTAAAAATCAGTGGAAATGCTTTTAACTTATCCACATAATTAGTGCGTTGAAATTGCAATACATTTCAAAGTGTAGAAAATTGTCTAACTTATGATCTGCAATTGTTTTTCAAATCACCTTTTACTCAGTTTTGATTTTTTTAAATTGGTTTTTTATGGCAGTAAAATTACTTGAAAGTCTGTGGAAATGCTTTTAACTTAGCCACATAATTAGTACGTTAAAATTGCAATACATTTAAAAGTGCTGAAAATTGTCTAAACTTATGATCTGCAATTGTTTTTCAAATCACCTTCTACTCAGTTTTGATTTTAAAAAATCTGTTTTTTTTGGCAGTAAAATTACTTGAAAGTCTGTGGAAATGCTTTTAACTTATCCACATAGTTAGTGCGTTAAAATTGCAATACATTTCAAAGTGCTAAAAATTCTCTAAACTTATGATCTGCAATTTTTTTTTAAATTGACTTTCTGAGTTTTAATTTTTTTTAAATTGGTTTTTCTTGTCGGGAAAATTACTTGAAAGAGTGGAAATGCTTTTAACTTATTCACATAATTAGTATGTTAAAATTGCAATACATTTCAAAATGATGAAAATTGTCTAAATTTATGATTTGCAATTTTATTTTAATATGCCTTCTACTCACTTTTTATTTTAGAAAAATTAGTTTTTCTTATCAGTAAAATTACTTGAAAGTCAGTGGAAATGCTTTTAACGTATATACATAATAAGTGCGTTAAAATTGCAATACATTTCAAAGTGTAGAAAATTGTCTAAACTTATGATCTGCAATTGTTTTTCAAATCACCTTCTACTCAGTTTTTATTTTAAAAAATTAGTTTTTTTTGGCAGTAAAATTACTTGAAAATCTGTGGAAATGCTTTTAACTTAGCCACATAATTAGTACGTTAAAATTGCAATACATTTAAAAGTGCTGAAAATTGTCTAAACTTATGATCTGCAATTGTTTTTCAAATCACCTTCTACTCAGTTTGGATTTTTAAAAATCTGTTTTGTTTGGCAATAAAATTACCTGAAAGTCTGTGGAAATGCTTTTAACTTAGCCACATAATTAGTATGTTAAAATTGCAATACATTTAAAAGTGCTGAAAATTGTCTAAACTTTTGATCTGCAATTGTTTTTCAAATCACCTTCTACTCAGTTTGGGTTTTTAAAAATCTGTTTTGTTTGGCAGTAAAATTACCTGAAAGTCTGTGGAAATGCTTTTAACTTAGCCACATAATTAGTATGTTAAAATTGCAATACATTTAAAAGTGCTGAAAATTGTCTAAACTTATGATCTGCAATTGTTTTTCAAATCACCTTCTACTCAGTTTGGATTTTTAAAAATCTGTTTTGTGTGGCAGTAAAATTACCTGAAAGTCTGTGGAAATGCTTTTAACTTATCCACATAGTTAGTGCGTTACAATTGCAATACATTTCAAAGTGCTGAAAATTGTCTAAACTTATGATCTGCAATTTATTTTCAAATCATTTTCTACTCGGGATTTTTTTTCAATTGATTTTTCTTGTTAGTAAAATTACTTAAAAATCAGTGGAAATGCTTTTAACTTATCCATATAGTTAGTGCGTTGAAAATGCAATACATTTCAAAGTGCTGAAAATTCTCTAAACGTATGATCTGCAATTATTTTCAAAATCATTTTCTACTCAGTTTAGATTTTTTTTCAATTGATTTTTCTTGTTAGGAAAATTACTTAAAAATCAGTGGAAATGCTTTTAACTTATCCACATAATTAGTGCGTTGAAATTGCAATACATTTCAAAGTGTAGAAAATTGTCAAACTTATGATCTGCAATTGTTTTTCAAATCACCTTTTACTCAGTTTTGATTTTTTTAAATTGGTTTTTTATGGCAGTAAAATTACTTGAAAGTCTGTGGAAATGCTTTTAACTTAGCCACATAATTAGTACGTTAAAATTGCAATACATTTAAAAGTGCTGAAAATTGTCTAAACTTATGATCTGCAATTGTTTTTTCAAATAACCTTCTACTCAGTTTTGATTTTTAAAAATCTGTTTTTTTTGGCAGTAAAATTACTTGAAAGTCTGTGGAAATGCTTTTAACTTATCCACATAGTTAGTGCGTTAAAATTGCAATACATTTCAAAGTGCTGAAAATTGTCTAAACTTATGATCTGCAATTTATTTTCAAATCATTTTCTACTCTGGATTTTTTTTCAATTGATTTTTCTTGTTAGTAAAATTACTTTAAAATCAGTGGAAATGCTTTTAACTTATCCACATAATTAGTGCGTTAAAATTGCAATACATTTCAAAGTGCTAAAAATTCTCTAAACTTATGATCTGCAATTTTTTTTTAAATTGACTTTCTGAGTTTTAATTTTTTTTAAATTGGTTTTTCTTGTCGGGAAAATTACTTGAAAGAGTGGAAATGCTTTTAACTTATTCACATAATTAGTATGTTAAAATTGCAATACATTTCAAAATGATGAAAATTGTCTAAATTTAAGATTTGCAATTTTATTTTAATATGCCTTCTACTCACTTTTTATTTTAGAAAAATTAGTTTTTCTTATCAGTAAAATTACTTGAAAGTCAGTGGAAATGCTTTTAACGTATATACATAATTAGTGCGTTAAAATTGCAATACATTTCAAAGTGTAGAAAATTGTCTAAACTTATGATCTGCAATTGTTTTTCAAATCACCTTCTACTCAGTTTTTATTTTAAAAAATTAGTTTTTTTTGACAGTAAAATTACTTGAAAGTCTGTGGAAATGCTTTTAACTTAGCCACATAATTAGTACGTTAAAATTGCAATACATTTAAAAGTGCTGAAAATTGTCTAAACTTATGATCTGCAATTGTTTTTCAAATCACCTTCTACTCAGTTTGGATTTTTAAAAATCTGTTTTGTTTGGCAGTAAAATTACCTGAAAGTCTGTGGAAATGCTTTTAACTTAGCCACATAATTAGTATGTTAAAATTGCAATACATTTAAAAGTGCTGAAAATTGTCTAAACTTATGATCTGCAATTGTTTTTCAAATCACCTTCTACTCAGTTTGGATTTTTAAAAATCTGTTTTTTTTGGCAGTAAAATTACTTGAAAGTCTGTGGAAATCCTTTTAACTTAGCCACATAATTAGTACGTTAAAATTGCAATACATTTAAAAGTGCTGAAAATTGTCTAAACTTATGATCTGCAATTATTTTTTAAATCATTTTCTACTCATTGGATTTTTTTTCAATTGATTTTTCTTGTTAGTAAAATTACTTAAAAATCAGTGGAAATGCTTTTAAGTTATCCACATAATTAGTGCGTTGAAATTGCAATACATTTCAAAGTGCTGAAATATCTCTAAACTTATGATCTGCAATTTATTTTCAAATCATTTTCTACTCTGGATTTTTTTTCAATTGATTTTTCTTGTTAGTAAATTTACTTAAAAATCAGTGGAAAGGCTTTTAACTTATCCACATAGTTAGTGCGTTAAAATTGCAATACATTTCAAAGTGCTGAAAATTGTCTAAACTTATGATCTGCAATTATTTTCAAAATCATTTTCTAGTTTAGATTTTTTTTCAATTGATTTTTCTTGTTAGGAAAATTACTTAAAAATCAGTGGAAATGCTTTTAACTTATCCATATAGTTAGTGCGTTGAAAATGCAATACATTTCAAAGTGCTGAAAATTCTCTAAACTTATGATCTGCAATTATTTTCAAAATCATTTTCTACTCAGTTTAGATTTTTTTTCAATTGATTTTTCTTGTAAGGAAAATTGTTTAAAAATCAGTGGAAATGCTTTTAACTTATCCACATAATTAGTGCGTTGAAATTGCAATACATTTCAAAGTGTAGAAAATTGTCTAACTTATGATCTGCAATTGTTTTTCAAATCACCTTCTACTCAGTTTTGATTTTAAAAAATCTGTTTTTTTTGCAGTAAAATTACTTGAAAGTCTGTGGAAATGCTTTTAACTTATCCACATAGTTAGTGCGTTAAAATTGCAATACATTTCAAAGTGCTGAAAATTGTCTAAACTTATGATCTGCAATTTATTTTCAAATCATTTTCTACTCTGGATTTTTTTTCAATTGATTTTTCTTGTTAGTAAAATTACTTAAAAATCAGTGGATATGCTTTTAACTTATCCACATAATTAGTGCGTTGAAATTGCAATACATTTCAAAGTGTAGAAAATTGTCTAACTTATGATCTGCAATTGTTTTTCAAATCACCTTCTACTCAGTTTTGATTTTAAAAAATCTGTTTTTTTGCAGTAAAATTACTTGAAAGTCTGTGGAAATGCTTTTAACTTATCCACACAGTTAGTGCGTTAAAATTGCAATACATTTCAAAGTGCTGAAAATTGTCTAAACTTATGATCTGCAATGTATTTTCAAATCATTTTCTACTCTGGATTTTTTTTCAATTGATTTTTCTTGTTAGTAAAATTACTTAAAAATCAGTGGAAATGCTTTTAACTTATCCATATAATTAGTGCGTTGAAAATGCAATACATTTCAAAGTGCTGAAAATTCTCTAAACTTATGATCTGCAATTATTTTCAAAATCATTTTCTACTCAGTTTAGATTTTTTTTCAATTGATTTTTCTTGTTAGGAAAATTGTTTAAAAATCAGTGGAAATGCTTTTAACTTATCCACATAATTAGTGCGTTGAAATTGCAATACATTTCAAAGTGTAGAAAATTGTCTAACTTATGATCTGCAATTGTTTTTCAAATCACCTTCTACTCAGTTTTGATTTTAAAAAATCTGTTTTTTTTGCAGTAAAATTACTTGAAAGTCTGTGGAAATGCTTTTAACTTATCCACATAGTTAGTGCGTTAAAATTGCAATACATTTCAAAGTGCTGAAAATTGTCTAAACTTATGATCTGCAATTTATTTTCAAATCATTTTCTACTCTGGATTTTTTTTCAATTGATTTTTCTTGTTAGTAAAATTACTTAAAAATCAGTGGATATGCTTTTAACTTATCCACATAATTAGTGCGTTGAAATTGCAATACATTTCAAAGTGTAGAAAATTGTCTAACTTATGATCTGCAATTGTTTTTCAAATCACTTTCTACTCAGTTTTGATTTTTTAAAATTGGTTTTTTTTTGCAGTAAAATTACTTGAAAGTCTGTGGAAATGCTTTTAACTTAGCCACATAATTAGTACGTTAAAATTGCAATACATTTAAAAGTGTAGAAAATTGTCTAACTTATGATCTGCAATTGTTTTTCAAATCACCTTCTACTCAGTTTTGATTTTAAAAAATCTGTTTTTTTGCAGTAAAATTACTTGAAAGTCTGTGGAAATGCTTTTAACTTATCCACACAGTTAGTGCGTTAAAATTGCAATACATTTCAAAGTGCTGAAAATTGTCTAAACTTATGATCTGCAATGTATTTTCAAATCATTTTCTACTCTGGATTTTTTTTCAATTGATTTTTCTTGTTAGTAAAATTACTTAAAAATCAGTGGAAATGCTTTTAACTTATCCACATAATTAGTGCGTTAAAATTGCAATACATTTCAAAGTGCTAAAAATTCTCTAAACTTATGATCTGCAATTTTTTTTTAAATTGACTTTCTGAGTTTTAATTTTTTTTAAATTGGTTTTTCTTGTCGGGAAAATTACTTGAAAGAGTGGAAATGCTTTTAACTTATTCACATAATTAGTATGTTAAAATTGCAATACATTTCAAAATGATGAAAATTGTCTAAATTTATGATTTGCAATTTTATTTTAATATGCCTTCTACTAACTTTTTATTTTAGAAAAATTACTTTTTCTTATCAGTAAAATTACTTGAAAGTCAGTGGAAATGCTTTTAACGTATATACATAATTAGTGCGTTAAAATTGCAATACATTTCAAAGTGTAGAAAATTGTCTAAACTTATGATCTGCAATTGTTTTTCAAATCACCTTCTACTCAGTTTTGATTTTAAAAAATTTGTTTTTTTTGGCAGTAAAATTACTTGAAAGTCTGTGGAAATGCTTTTAACTTAGCCACATAATTAGTGCGTTGAAATTGCAATACATTTCAAAGTGTAGAAAATTGTCTAACTTATGATCTGCAATTGTTTTTCAAATCACTTTCTACTCAGTTTTGATTTTTTTAAATTGGTTTTTTTTGGCAGTAAAATTACTTGAAAGTCTGTGGAAATGCTTTTAACTTAGCCACATAATTAGTACGTTAAAATTGCAATACATTTCAAAGTGCTGAAAATTGTCTAAACTTATGATCTGCAATTTATTTTCAAATCATTTTCTACTCTGGATTTTTTTTCAATTGATTTTTCTTGTTAGTAAAATTACTTAAAAATCAGTGGATATGCTTTTAACTTATCCACATAATTAGTGCGTTGAAATTGCAATACATTTCAAAGTGTAGAAAATTGTCTAACTTATGATCTGCAATTGTTTTTCAAATCACTTTCTACTCAGTTTTGATTTTTTAAAATTGGTTTTTTTTTGCAGTAAAATTACTTGAAAGTCTGTGGAAATGCTTTTAACTTAGCCACATAATTAGTACGTTAAAATTGCAATACATTTAAAAGTGTAGAAAATTGTCTAACTTATGATCTGCAATTGTTTTTCAAATCACCTTCTACTCAGTTTTGATTTTTAAAAATCTGTTTTTTTGCAGTAAAATTACTTGAAAGTCTGTGGAAATGCTTTTAACTTATCCACACAGTTAGTGCGTTAAAATTGCAATACATTTCAAAGTGCTGAAAATTGTCTAAACTTATGATCTGCAATGTATTTTCAAATCATTTTCTACTCTGGATTTTTTTTCAATTGATTTTTCTTGTTAGTAAAATTACTTAAAAATCAGTGGAAATGCTTTTAACTTATCCATATAGTTAGTGCGTTGAAAATGCAATACATTTCAAAGTGCTGAAAATTCTCTAAACTTATGATCTGCAATTATTTTCAAAATCATTTTCTACTCAGTTTAGATTTTTTTTCAATTGATTTTTCTTGTTAGGAAAATTGTTTAAAAATCAGTGGAAATGCTTTTAACTTATCCACATAATTAGTGCGTTGAAATTGCAATACATTTCAAAGTGTAGAAAATTGTCTAACTTATGATCTGCAATTGTTTTTCAAATCACCTTCTACTCAGTTTTGATTTTAAAAAATCTGTTTTTTTTGCAGTAAAATTACTTGAAAGTCTGTGGAAATGCTTTTAACTTATCCACATAGTTAGTGCGTTAAAATTGCAATACATTTCAAAGTGCTGAAAATTGTCTAAACTTATGATCTGCAATTTATTTTCAAATCATTTTCTACTCTGGATTTTTTTTCAATTGATTTTTCTTGTTAGTAAAATTACTTAAAAATCAGTGGATATGCTTTTAACTTATCCACATAATTAGTGCGTTGAAATTGCAATACATTTCAAAGTGTAGAAAATTGTCTAACTTATGATCTGCAATTGTTTTTCAAATCACTTTCTACTCAGTTTTGATTTTTTAAAATTGGTTTTTTTTTGCAGTAAAATTACTTGAAAGTCTGTGGAAATGCTTTTAACTTAGCCACATAATTAGTACGTTAAAATTGCAATACATTTAAAAGTGTAGAAAATTGTCTAACTTATGATCTGCAATTGTTTTTCAAATCACCTTCTACTCAGTTTTGATTTTAAAAAATCTGTTTTTTTCTGGCAGTAAAATTACTTGAAAGTCTGTGGAAATGCTTTTAACTTATCCACATAGTTAGTGCGTTGAAATTGCAATACATTTCAAAGTGCTGAAAATTCTCTAAACTTATGATCTGCAATTTATTTTCAAACCATTTTCTACTCTGGATTTTTTTTCAATTGATTTTTCTTGTTAGTAAATTTACTTAAAAATCAGTGGAAAGGCTTTTAACTTATCCACATAGTTAGTGCGTTAAAATTGCAATACATTTCAAAGTGCTGAAAATTGTCTAAACTTATGATCTGCAATTATTTTCAAAATCATTTTCTAGTTTAGATTTTTTTTCAATTGATTTTTCTTGTTAGGAAAATTACTTAAAAATCAGTGGAAATGCTTTTAACTTATCCACATAATTAGTGCGTTGAAATTGCAATACATTTCAAAGTGTAGAAAATTGTCTAACTTATGATCTGCAATTGTTTTTCAAATCACCTTTTACTCAGTTTTGATTTTTTAAAATTGGTTTTTTATGGCAGTAAAATTACTTGAAAGTCTGTGGAAATGCTTTTAACTTAGCCACATAATTAGTACGTTAAAATTGCAATACATTTAAAAGTGCTGAAAATTGTCTAAACTTATGATCTGCAATTGTTTTTCAAATCACCTTCTACTCAGTTTTGATTTTAAAAAATCTGTTTTTTTTGGCAGTAAAATTACTTGAAAGTCTGTGGAAATGCTTTTAACTTATCCACATAGTTAGTGCGTTAAAATTGCAATACATTTCAAAGTGCTAAAAATTCTCTAAACTTATGATCTGCAATTTTTTTTTAAATTGACTTTCTGAGTTTTAATTTTTTTTAAATTGGTTTTTCTTGTCGGGAAAATTACTTGAAAGAGTGGAAATGCTTTTAACTTATTCACATAATTAGTATGTTAAAATTGCAATACATTTCAAAATGATGAAAATTGTCTAAATTTATGATTTGCAATTTTATTTTAATATGCCTTCTACTCACTTTTTATTTTAGAAAAATTAGTTTTTCTTATCAGTAAAATTACTTGAAAGTCAGTGGAAATGCTTTTAACGTATATACATAATTAGTGCGTTAAAATTGCAATACATTTCAAAGTGTAGAAAATTGTCTAAACTTATGATCTGCAATTGTTTTTCAAATCACCTTCTACTCAGATTTTATTTTAAAAAATTAGTTTTTTTTGGCAGTAAAATTACTTGAAAATCTGTGGAAATGCTTTTAACTTAGCCACATAATTAGTACGTTAAAATTGCAATACATTTAAAAGTGCTGAAAATTGTCTAAACTTATGATCTGCAATTGTTTTTCAAATCACCTTCTACTCAGTTTGGATTTTTAAAAATCTGTTTTGTTTGGCAATAAAATTACCTGAAAGTCTGTGGAAATGCTTTTAACTTAGCCACATAATTAGTATGTTAAAATTGCAATACATTTAAAAGTGCTGAAAATTGTCTAAACTTTTGATCTGCAATTGTTTTTCAAATCACCTTCTACTCAGTTTGGGTTTTTAAAAATCTGTTTTGTTTGGCAGTAAAATTACCTGAAAGTCTGTGGAAATGCTTTTAACTTAGCCACATAATTAGTATGTTAAAATTGCAATACATTTAAAAGTGCTGAAAATTGTCTAAACTTATGATCTGCAATTGTTTTTCAAATCACCTTCTACTCAGTTTGGATTTTTAAAAATCTGTTTTGTGTGGCAGTAAAATTACCTGAAAGTCTGTGGAAATGCTTTTAACTTATCCACATAGTTAGTGCGTTACAATTGCAATACATTTCAAAGTGCTGAAAATTGTCTAAACTTATGATCTGCAATTTATTTTCAAATCATTTTCTACTCGGGATTTTTTTTCAATTGATTTTTCTTGTTAGTAAAATTACTTAAAAATCAGTGGAAATGCTTTTAACTTATCCATATAGTTAGTGCGTTGAAAATGCAATACATTTCAAAGTGCTGAAAATTCTCTAAACGTATGATCTGCAATTATTTTCAAAATCATTTTCTACTCAGTTTAGATTTTTTTTCAATTGATTTTTCTTGTTAGGAAAATTACTTAAAAATCAGTGGAAATGCTTTTAACTTATCCACATAATTAGTGCGTTGAAATTGCAATACATTTCAAAGTGTAGAAAATTGTCAAACTTATGATCTGCAATTGTTTTTCAAATCACCTTTTACTCAGTTTTGATTTTTTTAAATTGGTTTTTTATGGCAGTAAAATTACTTGAAAGTCTGTGGAAATGCTTTTAACTTAGCCACATAATTAGTACGTTAAAATTGCAATACATTTAAAAGTGCTGAAAATTGTCTAAACTTATGATCTGCAATTGTTTTTTCAAATAACCTTCTACTCAGTTTTGATTTTAAAAAATCTGTTTTTTTTGGCAGTAAAATTACTTGAAAGTCTGTGGAAATGCTTTTAACTTATCCACATAGTTAGTGCGTTAAAATTGCAATACATTTCAAAGTGCTAAAAATTCTCTAAACTTATGATCTGCAATTTTTTTTTAAATTGACTTTCTGAGTTTTAATTTTTTTTAAATTGGTTTTTCTTGTCGGGAAAATTACTTGAAAGAGTGGAAATGCTTTTAACTTATTCACATAATTAGTATGTTAAAATTGCAATACATTTCAAAATGATGAAAATTGTCTAAATTTAAGATTTGCAATTTTATTTTAATATGCCTTCTACTCACTTTTTATTTTAGAAAAATTAGTTTTTCTTATCAGTAAAATTACTTGAAAGTCAGTGGAAATGCTTTTAACGTATATACATAATTAGTGCGTTAAAATTGCAATACATTTCAAAGTGTAGAAAATTGTCTAAACTTATGATCTGCAATTGTTTTTCAAATCACCTTCTACTCAGTTTTTATTTTAAAAAATTAGTTTTTTTTGACAGTAAAATTACTTGAAAGTCTGTGGAAATGCTTTTAACTTAGCCACATAATTAGTACGTTAAAATTGCAATACATTTAAAAGTGCTGAAAATTGTCTAAACTTATGATCTGCAATTGTTTTTCAAATCACCTTCTACTCAGTTTGGATTTTTAAAAATCTGTTTTGTTTGGCAGTAAAATTACCTGAAAGTCTGTGGAAATGCTTTTAACTTAGCCACATAATTAGTATGTTAAAATTGCAATACATTTAAAAGTGCTGAAAATTGTCTAAACTTATGATCTGCAATTGTTTTTCAAATCACCTTCTACTCAGTTTGGATTTTTAAAAATCTGTTTTTTTTGGCAGTAAAATTACTTGAAAGTCTGTGGAAATCCTTTTAACTTAGCCACATAATTAGTACGTTAAAATTGCAATACATTTAAAAGTGCTGAAAATTGTCTAAACTTATGATCTGCAATTATTTTTAAAATCATTTTCTACTCATTGGATTTTTTTTCAATTGATTTTTCTTGTTAGTAAAATTACTTAAAAATCAGTGGAAATGCTTTTAAGTTATCCACATAATTAGTGCGTTGAAATTGCAATACATTTCAAAGTGCTGAAATATCTCTAAACTTATGATCTGCAATTTATTTTCAAATCATTTTCTACTCTGGATTTTTTTTCAATTGATTTTTCTTGTTAGTAAATTTACTTAAAAATCAGTGGAAAGGCTTTTAACTTATCCACATAGTTAGTGCATTAAAATTGCAATACATTTCAAAGTGCTGAAAATTGTCTAAACTTATGATCTGCAATTATTTTCAAAATCATTTTCTAGTTTAGATTTTTTTTCAATTGATTTTTCTTGTTAGGAAAATTACTTAAAAATCAGTGGAAATGCTTTTAACTTATCCACATAATTAGTGCGTTGAAATTGCAATACATTTCAAAGTGTAGAAAATTGTCTAACTTATGATCTGCAATTGTTTTTCAAATCACCTTCTACTCAGTTTTGATTTTTTAAAATTGGTTTTTTTTGGCAGTAAAATTACTTGAAAGTCTGTGGAAAAGCTTTTAACTTAGTCACATAATTAGTACGTTAAAATTGCAATACATTTAAAAGTGCTGAAAATTGTCTAAACTTATGATCTGCAATTGTTTTTCAAATCACCTTCTACTCAGTTTTGATTTTAAAAAATCTGTTTTTTTTTGGCAGTAAAATTACTTGAAAGTCTGTGGAAATGCTTTTAACATATCCACATAGTTAGTGCGTTACAATTGCAATACATTTCAAAGTGCTGAAAATTGTCTAAACTTATGATCTGCAATTTATTTTCAAATCATTTTCTACTCGGGATTTTTTTCAATTGATTTTTCTTGTTAGTAAAATTACTTAAAAATCAGTGGAAATGCTTTTAACTTATCCATATAGTTAGTGCGTTGAAAATGCAATACATTTCAAAGTGCTGAAAATTCTCTAAACTTATGATCTGCAATTATTTTCAAAATCATTTTCTTCTCAGTTTAGATTTTTTTTCAATTGATTTTTCTTGTAAGGAAAATTGTTTAAAAATCAGTGGAAATGCTTTTAACTTATCCACATAATTAGTGCGTTGAAATTGCAATACATTTCAAAGTGTAGAAAATTGTCTAACTTATGATCTGCAATTGTTTTTCAAATCACCTTCTACTCAGTTTTGATTTTAAAAAATCTGTTTTTTTTGCAGTAAAATTACTTGAAAGTCTGTGGAAATGCTTTTAACTTATCCACATAGTTAGTGCGTTAAAATTGCAATACATTTCAAAGTGCTGAAGATTGTCTAAACTTATGATCTGCAATTTATTTTCAAATCATTTTCTACTCTGGATTTTTTTTCAATTGATTTTTCTTGTTAGTAAAATTACTTAAAAATCAGTGGATATGCTTTTAACTTATCCACATAATTAGTGCGTTGAAATTGCAATACATTTCAAAGTGTAGAAAATTGTCTAACTTATGATCTGCAATTGTTTTTCAAATCACTTTCTACTCAGTTTTGATTTTTTAAAATTGGTTTTTTTTTGCAGTAAAATTACTTGAAAGTCTGTGGAAATGCTTTTAACTTAGCCACATAACTAGTACGTTAAAATTGCAATACATTTAAAAGTGTAGAAAATTGTCTAACTTATGATCTGCAATTGTTTTTCAAATCACCTTCTACTCAGTTTTGATTTTAAAAAATCTGTTTTTTTGCAGTAAAATTACTTGAAAGTCTGTGGAAATGCTTTTAACTTATCCACACAGTTAGTGCGTTAAAATTGCAATACATTTCAAAGTGCTGAAAATTGTCTAAACTTATGATCTGCAATGTATTTTCAAATCATTTTCTACTCTGGATTTTTTTTCAATTGATTTTTCTTGTTAGTAAAATTACTTAAAAATCAGTGGAAATGCTTTTAACTTATCCATATAATTAGTGCGTTGAAAATGCAATACATTTCAAAGTGCTGAAAATTCTCTAAACTTATGATCTGCAATTATTTTCAAAATCATTTTCTACTCAGTTTAGATTTTTTTTCAATTGATTTTTCTTGTTAGGAAAATTGTTTAAAAATCAGTGGAAATGCTTTTAACTTATCCACATAATTAGTGCGTTGAAATTGCAATACATTTCAAAGTGTAGAAAATTGTCTAACTTATGATCTGCAATTGTTTTTCAAATCACCTTCTACTCAGTTTTGATTTTAAAAAATCTGTTTTTTTTGCAGTAAAATTACTTGAAAGTCTGTGGAAATGCTTTTAACTTATCCACATAGTTAGTGCGTTAAAATTGCAATACATTTCAAAGTGCTGAAAATTGTCTAAACTTATGATCTGCAATTTATTTTCAAATCATTTTCTACTCTGGATTTTTTTTCAATTGATTTTTCTTGTTAGTAAAATTACTTAAAAATCAGTGGATATGCTTTTAACTTATCCACATAATTAGTGCGTTGAAATTGCAATACATTTCAAAGTGTAGAAAATTGTCTAACTTATGATCTGCAATTGTTTTTCAAATCACTTTCTACTCAGTTTTGATTTTTTAAAATTGGTTTTTTTTTGCAGTAAAATTACTTGAAAGTCTGTGGAAATGCTTTTAACTTAGCCACATAATTAGTACGTTAAAATTGCAATACATTTAAAAGTGTAGAAAATTGTCTAACTTATGATCTGCAATTGTTTTTCAAATCACCTTCTACTCAGTTTTGATTTTAAAAAATCTGTTTTTTTTGCAGTAAAATTACTTGAAAGTCTGTGGAAATGCTTTTAACTTATCCACACAGTTAGTGCGTTAAAATTGCAATACATTTCAAAGTGCTGAAAATTGTCTAAACTTTTGATCTGCAATTATTTTCAAAATCATGTTCTAGTTTAGATTTTTTTTCAATTGATTTTTCTTGTTAGGAAAATTACTTAAAAATCAGTGGAAATGCTTTTAACTTATCCACATAATTAGTGCGTTGAAATTGCAATACATTTCAAAGTGTAGAAAATTGTCTAACTTATGATCTGCAATTGTTTTTCAAATCACTTTCTACTCAGTTTTGATTTTTTTAAATTGGTTTTTTTTGGCAGTAAAATTACTTGAAAGTCTGTGGAAATGCTTTTAACTTAGCCACATAATTAGTACGTTAAAATTGCAATACATTTCAAAGTGCTGAAAATTGTCTAAACTTATGATCTGCAATTTATTTTCAAATCATTTTCTACTCTGGATTTTTTTTCAATTGATTTTTCTTGTTAGTAAAATTACTTAAAAATCAGTGGATATGCTTTTAACTTATCCACATAATTAGTGCGTTGAAATTGCAATACATTTCAAAGTGTAGAAAATTGTCTAACTTATGATCTGCAATTGTTTTTCAAATCACTTTCTACTCAGTTTTGATTTTTTAAAATTGGTTTTTTTTTGCAGTAAAATTACTTGAAAGTCTGTGGAAATGCTTTTAACTTAGCCACATAATTAGTACGTTAAAATTGCAATACATTTAAAAGTGTAGAAAATTGTCTAACTTATGATCTGCAATTGTTTTTCAAATCACCTTCTACTCAGTTTTGATTTTAAAAAATCTGTTTTTTTGCAGTAAAATTACTTGAAAGTCTGTGGAAATGCTTTTAACTTATCCACACAGTTAGTTCGTTAAAATTGCAATACATTTCAAAGTGCTGAAAATTGTCTAAACTTATGATCTGCAATGTATTTTCAAATCATTTTCTACTCTGGGTTTTTTTTCAATTGATTTTTCTTGTTAGTAAAATTACTTAAAAATCAGTGGAAATGCTTTTAACTTATCCATATAGTTAGTGCGTTGAAAATGCAATACATTTCAAAGTGCTGAAAATTCTCTAAACTTATGATCTGCAATTATTTTCAAAATCATTTTCTACTCAGTTTAGATTTTTTTTCAATTGATTTTTCTTGTTAGGAAAATTGTTTAAAAATCAGTGGAAATGCTTTTAACTTATCCACATAATTAGTGCGTTGAAATTGCAATACATTTCAAAGTGTAGAAAATTGTCTAACTTATGATCTGCAATTGTTTTTCAAATCACCTTCTACTCAGTTTTGATTTTAAAAAATCTGTTTTTTTTGCAGTAAAATTACTTGAAAGTCTGTGGAAATGCTTTTAACTTATCCACATAGTTAGTGCGTTAAAATTGCAATACATTTCAAAGTGCTGAAAATTGTCTAAACTTATGATCTGCAATTTATTTTCAAATCATTTTCTACTCTGGATTTTTTTTCAATTGATTTTTCTTGTTAGTAAAATTACTTAAAAATCAGTGGATATGCTTTTAACTTATCCACATAATTAGTGCGTTGAAATTGCAATACATTTCAAAGTGTAGAAAATTGTCTAACTTATGATCTGCAATTGTTTTTCAAATCACTTTCTACTCAGTTTTGATTTTTTAAAATTGGTTTTTTTTTGCAGTAAAATTACTTGAAAGTCTGTGGAAATGCTTTTAACTTAGCCACATAATTAGTACGTTAAAATTGCAATACATTTAAAAGTGTAGAAAATTGTCTAACTTATGATCTGCAATTGTTTTTCAAATCACCTTCTACTCAGTTTTGATTTTAAAAAATCTGTTTTTTTGCAGTAAAATTACTTGAAAGTCTGTGGAAATGCTTTTAACTTATCGACACAGTTAGTGCGTTAAAATTGCAATACATTTCAAAGTGCTGAAAATTGTCTAAACTTATGATCTGCAATGTATTTTCAAATCATTTTCTACTCTGGATTTTTTTTCAATTGATTTTTCTTGTTAGTAAAATTACTTAAAAATCAGTGGAAATGCTTTTAACTTATCCACATAATTAGTGCGTTAAAATTGCAATACATTTCAAAGTGCTAAAAATTCTCTAAACTTATGATCTGCAATTTTTTTTTAAATTGACTTTCTGAGTTTTAATTTTTTTTAAATTGGTTTTTCTTGTCGGGAAAATTACTTGAAAGAGTGGAAATGCTTTTAACTTATTCACATAATTAGTATGTTAAAATTGCAATACATTTCAAAATGATGAAAATTGTCTAAATTTATGATTTGCAATTTTATTTTAATATGCCTTCTACTAACTTTTTATTTTAGAAAAATTACTTTTTCTTATCAGTAAAATTACTTGAAAGTCAGTGGAAATGCTTTTAACGTATATACATAATTAGTGCGTTAAAATTGCAATACATTTCAAAGTGTAGAAAATTGTCTAAACTTATGATCTGCAATTGTTTTTCAAATCACCTTCTACTCAGTTTTGATTTTAAAAAATTTGTTTTTTTTGGCAGTAAAATTACTTGAAAGTCTGTGGAAATGCTTTTAACTTAGCCACATAATTAGTGCGTTGAAATTGCAATACATTTCAAAGTGTAGAAAATTGTCTAACTTATGATCTGCAATTGTTTTTCAAATCACCTTCTACTCAGTTTTGATTTTAAAAAATTTGTTTTTTTTGGCAGTAAAATTACTTGAAAGTCTGTGGAAATGCTTTTAACTTAGCCACATAATTAGTACGTTAAAATTGCAATACATTTAAAAGTGCTGAAAATTGTCTAAACTTTTGATCTGCAATTATTTTCAAAATCATGTTCTAGTTTAGATTTTTTTTCAATTGATTTTTCTTGTTAGGAAAATTACTTAAAAATCAGTGGAAATGCTTTTAACTTATCCACATAATTAGTGCGTTGAAATTGCAATACATTTCAAAGTGTAGAAAATTGTCTAACTTATGATCTGCAATTGTTTTTCAAATCACTTTCTACTCAGTTTTGATTTTTTAAAATTGGTTTTTTTTTGCAGTAAAATTACTTGAAAGTCTGTGGAAATGCTTTTAACTTAGCCACATAATTAGTACGTTAAAATTGCAATACATTTAAAAGTGTAGAAAATTGTCTAACTTATGATCTGCAATTGTTTTTCAAATCACCTTCTACTCAGTTTTGATTTTAAAAAATCTGTTTTTTTGCAGTAAAATTACTTGAAAGTCTGTGGAAATGCTTTTAACTTATCCACACAGTTAGTGCGTTAAAATTGCAATACATTTCAAAGTGCTGAAAATTGTCTAAACTTATGATCTGCAATGTATTTTCAAATCATTTTCTACTCTGGATTTTTTTTCAATTGATTTTTCTTGTTAGTAAAATTACTTAAAAATCAGTGGAAATGCTTTTAACTTATCCATATAGTTAGTGCGTTGAAAATGCAATACATTTCAAAGTGCTGAAAATTCTCTAAACTTATGATCTGCAATTATTTTCAAAATCATTTTCTACTCAGTTTAGATTTTTTTTCAATTGATTTTTCTTGTTAGGAAAATTGTTTAAAAATCAGTGGAAATGCTTTTAACTTATCCACATAATTAGTGCGTTGAAATTGCAATACATTTCAAAGTGTAGAAAATTGTCTAACTTATGATCTGCAATTGTTTTTCAAATCACCTTCTACTCAGTTTTGATTTTAAAAAATCTGTTTTTTTTGCAGTAAAATTACTTGAAAGTCTGTGGAAATGCTTTTAACTTATCCACATAGTTAGTTCGTTAAAATTGCAATACATTTCAAAGTGCTGAAAATTGTCTAAACTTATGATCTGCAATTTATTTTCAAATCATTTTCTACTCTGGATTTTTTTTCAATTGATTTTTCTTGTTAGTAAAATTACTTAAAAATCAGTGGATATGCTTTTAACTTATCCACATAATTAGTGCGTTGAAATTGCAATACATTTCAAAGTGTAGAAAATTGTCTAACTTATGATCTGCAATTGTTTTTCAAATCACTTTCTACTCAGTTTTGATTTTTTAAAATTGGTTTTTTTTTGCAGTAAAATTACTTGAAAGTCTGTGGAAATGCTTTTAACTTAGCCACATAATTAGTACGTTAAAATTGCAATACATTTAAAAGTGTAGAAAATTGTCTAACTTAAGATCTGCAATTGTTTTTCAAATCACCTTCTACTCAGTTTTGATTTTAAAAAATCTGTTTTTTTGCAGTAAAATTACTTGAAAGTCTGTGGAAATGCTTTTAACTTATCCACACAGTTAGTGCGTTAAAATTGCAATACATTTCAAAGTGCTGAAAATTGTCTAAACTTATGATCTGCAATGTATTTTCAAATCATTTTCTACTCTGGATTTTTTTTCAATTGATTTTTCTTGTTAGTAAAATTACTTAAAAATCAGTGGAAATGCTTTTAACTTATCCACATAATTAGTGCGTTAAAATTGCAATACATTTCAAAGTGCTAAAAATTCTCTAAACTTATGATCTGCAATTTTTTTTTAAATTGACTTTCTGAGTTTTAATTTTTTTTAAATTGGTTTTTCTTGTCGGGAAAATTACTTGAAAGAGTGGAAATGCTTTTAACTTATTCACATAATTAGTATGTTAAAATTGCAATACATTTCAAAATGATGAAAATTGTCTAAATTTATGATTTGCAATTTTATTTTAATATGCCTTCTACTAACTTTTTATTTTAGAAAAATTACTTTTTCTTATCAGTAAAATTACTTGAAAGTCAGTGGAAATGCTTTTAACGTATATACATAATTAGTGCGTTAAAATTGCAATACATTTCAAAGTGTAGAAAATTGTCTAAACTTATGATCTGCAATTGTTTTTCAAATCACCTTCTACTCAGTTTTGATTTTAAAAAATTTGTTTTTTTTGGCAGTAAAATTACTTGAAAGTCTGTGGAAATGCTTTTAACTTAGCCACATAATTAGTGCGTTGAAATTGCAATACATTTCAAAGTGTAGAAAATTGTCTAACTTATGATCTGCAATTGTTTTTCAAATCACCTTCTACTCAGTTTTGATTTTAAAAAATTTGTTTTTTTTGGCAGTAAAATTACTTGAAAGTCTGTGGAAATGCTTTTAACTTAGCCACATAATTAGTACGTTAAAATTGCAATACATTTAAAAGTGCTGAAAATTGTCTAAACTTTTGATCTGCAATTATTTTCAAAATCATGTTCTAGTTTAGATTTTTTTTCAATTGATTTTTCTTGTTAGGAAAATTACTTAAAAATCAGTGGAAATGCTTTTAACTTATCCACATAATTAGTGCGTTGAAATTGCAATACATTTCAAAGTGTAGAAAATTGTCTAACTTATGATCTGCAATTGTTTTTCAAATCACTTTCTACTCAGTTTTGATTTTTTTAAATTGGTTTTTTTTGGCAGTAAAATTACTTGAAAGTCTGTGGAAATGCTTTTAACTTAGCCACATAATTAGTACGTTAAAATTGCAATACATTTAAAAGTGCTGAAAATTGTCTAAACTTATGATCTGCAATTGTTTTTCAAATCACCTTCTACTCAGTTTTGATTTTTAAAAATCTGTTTTTTTTTGCAGTAAAATTACTTGAAAGTCTGTGGAAATGCTTTTAACTTATCCATATAGTTAGTGCGTTGAAAATGCAATACATTTCAAAGTGCTGAAAATTCTCTAAACTTATGATCTGCAATTATTTTCAAAATCATTTTCTACTCAGTTTAGATTTTTTTTTCAATTGATTTTTCTTGTTAGGAAAATTACTTAAAAATTAGTGGAAATGCTTTTAACTTATCCACATTATTAGTGCGTTGAAATTGCAATACATTTCAAAGTGTAGAAAATTGTCTAAACTTATGATCTGCAATTTATTTTCAAATCATTTTCTACTCTGGATTTTTTTTCAATTGATTTTTCTTGTTAGTAAAATTACTTAAAAATCAGTGGAAATGCTTTTAACTTATCCACATAATTAGTGCGTTAAAATTGCAATACATTTCAAAGTGCTAAAAATTCTCTAAACTTATGATCTGCAATTTTTTTTTAAATTGACTTTCTGAGTTTTAATTTTTTTTCAATTGATTTTTCTTGTCGGGAAAATTACTTGAAAGAGTGCAAATGCTTTTAACTTATTCACATAATTAGTATGTTAAAATTGCAATACATTTCAAAATGATGAAAATTGTCTAAATTTATGATTTGCAATTTTATTTTAATATGCCTTCTACTCACTTTTTATTTTAGAAAAATTAGTTTTTCTTATCAGTAAAATTACTTGAAAGTCTGTGGAAATGCTTTTAACTTAGCCACATAATTAGTACGTTAAAATTGCAATACATTTAAAAGTGCTGAAAATTGTCTAAACTTATGATCTGCAATTGTTTTTCAAATCACCTTCTACTCAGTTTTGATTTTAAAAAATCTGTTTTTTTTTGCAGTAAAATTACTTGAAAGTCTGTGGAAATGCTTTTAACTTAGCCACATAATTAGTACGTTAAAATTGCAATACATTTAAAAGTGCTGAAAATTGTCTAAACTTATGATCTGCAATTGTTTTTCAAATCACCTTCTACTCAGTTTGGATTTTAAAAAATCTGTTTTTTTTGGCAGTAAAATTACTTGAAAGTCTGTGGAAATGCTTTTAACTTAGCCACATAATTAGTACGTTAAAATTGCAATACATTTAAAAGTGCTGAAAATTGTCTAAACTTATGATCTGCAATTATTTTTTTTAAATCATTTTCTACTCATTGGATTTTTTTTCAATTGATTTTTCTTGTTAGTAAAATTACTTAAAAATCAGTGTAAATGCTTTTAACTTATCCACATAGTTAGTGCGTTGAAATTGCAATACATTTCAAAGTGCTGAAAATTCTCTAAACTTATGATCTGCAATTTTATTTCAAATCATTTTCTACTCTGGATTTTTTTTAATTGATTTTTCTTTTTAGTAAAATTACTAAAAAATCAGTGGAAATGCTTTTAACTTATCCACATAGTTAGTGCGTTAAAATTGCAATACATTTCAAAGTGCTGAAAATTGTCTAAACTTATGATCTGCAATTATTTTCAAAATCATTTTCTACTCAGTTTAGATTTTTTTTCAATTGATTTTTCTTGTTAGGAAAATTACTTAAAAATCAGTGGAAATGCTTTTAACTTATCCACATAATTAGTGCGTTGAAATTGCAATACATTTCAAAGTGTAGAAAATTGTCTAACTTATGATCTGCAATTGTTTTTCAAATCACCTTTTACTCAGTTTTGATTTTTTAAAATTGGTTTTTTATGGCAGTAAAATTACTTGAAAGTCTGTGGAAATGCTTTTAACTTAGCCACATAATTAGTACGTTAAAATTGCAATACATTTAAAAGTGCTGAAAATTGTCTAAACTTATGATCTGCAATTGTTTTTCAAATCACCTTCTACTCAGTTTTGATTTTAAAAAATCTGTTTTTTTTGGCAGTAAAATTACTTGAAAGTCTGTGGAAATGCTTTTAACTTATCCACATAGTTAGTGCGTTAAAATTGCAATACATTTCAAAGTGCTGAAAATTGTCTAAACTTATGATCTGCAATTTATTTTCAAATCATTTTCTACTCTGGATTTTTTTTCAATTGATTTTTCTTGTTAGTAAAATTACTTAAAAATCAGTGGAAATGCTTTTAACTTATCCACATAATTAGTGCGTTAAAATTGTAATACATTTCAAAGTGCTAAAAATTCTTTAAACTTATGATCTGCAATTTTTTTTTAAATTGACTTTCTGAGTTTTAATTTTTTTTAAATTGGTTTTTATTGTCGGGAAAATTACTTGAAAGAGTGGAAATGCTTTTAACTTATTCACATAATTAGTATGTTAAAATTGCAATACATTTCAAAATGATGAAAATTGTCTAAATTTATGATTTGCAATTTTATTTTAATATGCCTTCTACTCACTTTTTATTTTAGAAAAATTAGTTTTTCTTATCAGTAAAATTACTTGAAAGTCTGTGGAAATGCTTTTAACTTAGCCACATAATTAGTACGTTAAAATTGCAATACATTTAAAAGTGCTGAAAATTGTCTAAACTTATGATCTGCAATTGTTTTTCAAATCACCTTCTACTCAGTTTTGATTTTAAAAAATCTGTTTTTTTTTGCAGTAAAATTACTTGAAAGTCTGTGGAAATGCTTTTAACTTAGCCACATAATTAGTACGTTAAAATTGCAATACATTTAAAAGTGCTGAAAATTGTCTAAACTTATGATCTGCAATTGTTTTTCAAATCACCTTCTACTCAGTTTTGATTTTAAAAAATCTGTTTTTTTTTGCAGTAAAATTACTTGAAAGTCTGTGGAAATGCTTTTAACTTATCCACATAATTAGTACGTTAAAATTGCAATACATTTAAAAGTGCTGAAAATTCTCTAAACTTATGATCTGCAATTATTTTCAAAATCATTTTCTACTCATTGGATTTTTTTTCAATTGATTTTTCTTGTTAGTAAAATTACTTAAAAATCAGTGTAAATGCTTTTAACTTATCCACATAGTTAGTGCGTTGAAATTGCAATACATTTCAAAGTGCTGAAAATTCTCTAAACTTATGATCTGCAATTTTATTTCAAATCATTTTCTACTCTGGATTTTTTTTCAATTGATTTTTCTTTTTAGTAAAATTACTAAAAAATCAGTGGAAATGCTTTTAACTTATCCACATAGTTAGTGCGTTAAAATTGCAATACATTTCAAAGTGCTGAAAATTGTCTAAACTTATGATCTGCAATTATTTTCAAAATCATTTTCTACTCAGTTTAGATTTTTTTTCAATTGATTTTTCTTGTTAGGAAAATTACTTAAAAATCAGTGGAAATGCTTTTAACTTATCCACATAATTAGTGCGTTGAAATTGCAATACATTTCAAAGTGTAGAAAATTGTCTAACTTATGATCTGCAATTGTTTTTCAAATCACCTTTTACTCAGTTTTGATTTTTTAAAATTGGTTTTTTATGGCAGTAAAATTACTTGAAAGTCTGTGGAAATGCTTTTAACTTAGCCACATAATTAGTACGTTAAAATTGCAATACATTTAAAAGTGCTGAAAATTGTCTAAACTTATGATCTGCAATTGTTTTTCAAATCACCTTCTACTCAGTTTTGATTTTAAAAAATCTGTTTTTTTTGGCAGTAAAATTACTTGAAAGTCTGTGGAAATGCTTTTAACTTATCCACATAGTTAGTGCGTTAAAATTGCAATACATTTCAAAGTGCTGAAAATTGTCTAAACTTATGATCTGCAATTTATTTTCAAATCATTTTCTACTCTGGATTTTTTTTCAATTGATTTTTCTTGTTAGTAAAATTACTTAAAAATCAGTGGAAATGCTTTTAACTTATCCACATAATTAGTGCGTTAAAATTGTAATACATTTCAAAGTGCTAAAAATTCTTTAAACTTATGATCTGCAATTTTTTTTTAAATTGACTTTCTGAGTTTTAATTTTTTTTAAATTGGTTTTTATTGTCGGGAAAATTACTTGAAAGAGTGGAAATGCTTTTAACTTATTCACATAATTAGTATGTTAAAATTGCAATACATTTCAAAATGATGAAAATTGTCTAAATTTATGATTTGCAATTTTATTTTAATATGCCTTCTACTCACTTTTTATTTTAGAAAAATTAGTTTTTCTTATCAGTAAAATTACTTGAAAGTCTGTGGAAATGCTTTTAACTTAGCTACATAATTAGTACGTTAAAATTGCAATACATTTAAAAGTGCTGAAAATTGTCTAAACTTATGATCTGCAATTGTTTTTCAAATCACCTTCTACTCAGTTTTGATTTTAAAAAATCTGTTTTTTTTTGCAGTAAAATTACTTGAAAGTCTGTGGAAATGCTTTTAACTTAGCCACATAATTAGTACGTTAAAATTGCAATACATTTAAAAGTGCTGAAAATTGTCTAAACTTATGATCTGCAATTGTTTTTCAAATCACCTTCTACTCAGTTTTGATTTTAAAAAATCTGTTTTTTTTGGCAGTAAAATTACCTGAAAGTCTGTGGAAATGCTTTTAACTTAGCCACATAATTAGTATGTTAAAATTGCAATACATTTAAAAGTGCTGAAAATTGTCTAAACTTATGATCTGCAATTGTTTTTCAAATCACCTTCTACTCAGTTTGGATTTTTAAAAATCTGTTTTTTTTGGCAGTAAAATTACTTGAAAGTCTGTGGAAATGCTTTTAACTTAGCCACATAATTAGTACGTTAAAATTGCAATACATTTAAAAGTGCTGAAAATTGTCTAAACTTATGATCTGCAATTATTTTTTAAAAATCATTTTCTACTCATTGGATTTTTTTTCAATTGATTTTTCTTGTTAGTAAAATTACTTAAAAATCAGTGTAAATGCTTTTAACTTATCCACATAGTTAGTGCGTTGAAATTGCAATACATTTCAAAGTGCTGAAAATTCTCTAAACTTATGATCTGCAATTTTATTTCAAATCATTTTCTACTCTGGATTTTTTTTCAATTGATTTTTCTTTTTAGTAAAATTACTAAAAAATCAGTGGAAATGCTTTTAACTTATCCACATAGTTAGTGCGTTAAAATTGCAATACATTTCAAAGTGCTGAAAATTGTCTAAACTTATGATCTGCAATTATTTTCAAAATCATTTTCTACTCAGTTTAGATTTTTTTTCAATTGATTTTTCTTGTTAGGAAAATTACTTAAAAATCAGTGGAAATGCTTTTAACTTATCCACATAATTAGTGCGTTGAAATTGCAATACATTTCAAAGTGTAGAAAATTGTCTAACTTATGATCTGCAATTGTTTTTCAAATCACCTTTTACTCAGTTTTGATTTTTTAAAATTGGTTTTTTATGGCAGTAAAATTACTTGAAAGTCTGTGGAAATGCTTTTAACTTAGCCACATAATTAGTACGTTAAAATTGCAATACATTTAAAAGTGCTGAAAATTGTCTAAACTTATGATCTGCAATTGTTTTTCAAATCACCTTCTACTCAGTTTTGATTTAAAAAATCTGTTTTTTTTGGCAGTAAAATTACTTGAAAGTCTGTGGAAATGCTTTTAACTTATCCACATAGTTAGTGCGTTAAAATTGCAATACATTTCAAAGTGCTGAAAATTGTCTAAACTTATGATCTGCAATTTATTTTCAAATCATTTTCTACTCTGGATTTTTTTTCAATTGATTTTTCTTGTTAGTAAAATTACTTAAAAATCAGTGGAAATGCTTTTAACTTATCCACATAATTAGTGCGTTAAAATTGTAATACATTTCAAAGTGCTAAAAATTCTTTAAACTTATGATCTGCAATTTTTTTTTAAATTGACTTTCTGAGTTTTAATTTTTTTTAAAT
The DNA here is from genome assembly GCA_036924085.1 of Ariolimax columbianus. Lineage (NCBI taxonomy): Eukaryota > Metazoa > Mollusca > Gastropoda > Stylommatophora > Arionidae > Ariolimax > Ariolimax columbianus. The sequence continues at coordinate 208,651 of JAVGWX010000078.1, read as the reverse complement.
TGGTTTTTATTGTCGGGAAAATTACTTGAAAGAGTGGAAATGCTTTTAACTTATTCACATAATTAGTATGTTAAAATTGCAATACATTTCAAAATGATGAAAATTGTCTAAATTTATGATTTGCAATTTTATTTTAATATGCCTTCTACTCACTTTTTATTTTAGAAAAATTAGTTTTTCTTATCAGTAAAATTACTTGAAAGTCAGTGGAAATGCTTTTAACGTATATACATAATTAGTGCGTTAAAATTGCAATACATTTCAAAGTGTAGAAAATTGTCTAAACTTATGATCTGCAATTGTTTTTCAAATCACCTTCTACTCAGTTTTTATTTTAAAAAATTTGTTTTTTTTGGCAGTAAAATTACTTGAAAGTCTGTGGAAATGCTTTTAACTTAGCCACATAATTAGTACGTTAAAATTGCAATACATTTAAAAGTGCTGAAAATTGTCTAAACTTATGATCTGCAATTGTTTTTCAAATCACCTTCTACTCAGTTTTGATTTTAAAAAATCTGTTTTTTTTTGCAGTAAAATTACTTGAAAGTCTGTGGAAATGCTTTTAACTTAGCCACATAATTAGTACGTTAAAATTGCAATACATTTAAAAGTGCTGAAAATTGTCTAAACGTATGATCTGCAATTGTTTTTCAAATCACCTTTTACTCAGTTTTGATTTTAAAAAATCTGTTTTTTTTGGCAGTAAAATTACCTGAAAGTCTGTGGAAATGCTTTTAACTTAGCCACATAATTAGTATGTTAAAATTGCAATACATTTAAAAGTGCTGAAAATTGTCTAAACTTATGATCTGCAATTGTTTTTCAAATCACCTTCTACTCAGTTTGGATTTTTAAAAATCTGTTTTTTTTGGCAGTAAAATTACTTGAAAGTCTGTGGAAATGCTTTTAACTTAGCCACATAATTAGTACGTTAAAATTGCAATACATTTAAAAGTGCTGAAAATTGTCTAAACTTATGATCTGCAATTATTATTTAAATCATTTTCTACTCATTGGATTTTTTTTCAATTGATTTTTCTTGTTAGTAAAATTACTTAAAAATCAGTGTAAATGCTTTTAACTTATCCACATAGTTAGTGCGTTGAAATTGCAATACATTTCAAAGTGCTGAAAATTCTCTAAACTTATGATCTGCAATTTTATTTCAAATCATTTTCTACTCTGGATTTTTTTTCAATTGATTTTTCTTGTTAGTAAAATTACTTAAAAATCAGTGGAAATGCTTTTAACTTATCCACATAGTTAGTGCGTTAAAATTGCAATACATTTCAAAGTGCTGAAAATTGTCTAAACTTATGATCTGCAATTATTTTCAAAATCATTTTCTACTCAGTTTAGATTTTTTTTCAATTGATTTTTCTTGTTAGGAAAATTACTTAAAAATCAGTGGAAATGCTTTTAACTTATCCACATAATTAGTGCGTTGAAATTGCAATACATTTCAAAGTGTAGAAAATTGTCTAACTTATGATCTGCAATTGTTTTTCAAATCACCTTTTACTCAGTTTTGATTTTTTAAAATTGGTTTTTTATGGCAGTAAAATTACTTGAAAGTCTGTGGAAATGCTTTTAACTTAGCCACATAATTAGTACGTTAAAATTGCAATACATTTAAAAGTGCTGAAAATTGTCTAAACTTATGATCTGCAATTGTTTTTCAAATCACCTTCTACTCAGTTTTGATTTTAAAAAATCTGTTTTTTTTGGCAGTAAAATTACTTGAAAGTCTGTGGAAATGCTTTTAACTTATCCACATAGTTAGTGCGTTAAAATTGCAATACATTTCAAAGTGCTGAAAATTGTCTAAACTTATGATCTGCAATTTATTTTCAAATCATTTTCTACTCTGGATTTTTTTTCAATTGATTTTTCTTGTTAGTAAAATTACTTAAAAATCAGTGGAAATGCTTTTAACTTATCCACATAATTTATGCGTTAAAATTGCAATACATTTCAAAGTGCTAAAAATTCTTTAAACTTATGATCTGCAATTTTTTTTAAAATTGACTTTCTGAGTTTTAATTTTTTTTAAATTGGTTTTTCTTGTCGGGAAAATTACTTGAAAGAGTGGAAATGCTTTTAACTTATTCACATAATTAGTATGTTAAAATTGCAATACATTTCAAAATGATGAAAATTGTCTAAATTTATGATTTGCAATTTTATTTTAATATGCCTTCTACTCACTTTTTATTTTAGAAAAATTAGTTTTTCTTATCAGTAAAATTACTTGAAAGTCAGTGGAAATGCTTTTAACGTATATACATAATTAGTGCGTTAAAATTGCAATACATTTCAAAGTGTAGAAAATTGTCTAAACTTATGATCTGCAATTGTTTTTCAAATCACCTTCTACTCAGTTTTTATTTTAAAAAATTTGTTTTTTTTGGCAGTAAAATTACTTGAAAGTCTGTGGAAATGCTTTTAACTTAGCCACATAATTAGTACGTTAAAATTGCAATACATTTAAAAGTGCTGAAAATTGTCTAAACTTATGATCTGCAATTGTTTTTCAAATCACCTTCTACTCAGTTTTGATTTTAAAAAATCTGTTTTTTTTGGCAGTAAAATTACTTGAAAGTCTGTGGAAATGCTTTTAACTTAGCCACATAATTAGTACGTTAAAATTGCAATACATTTAAAAGTGCTGAAAATTGTCTAAACGTATGATCTGCAATTGTTTTTCAAATCACCTTCTACTCAGTTTGGATTTTTAAAAATCTGTTTTTTTTGGCAGTAAAATTACTTGAAAGTCTGTGGAAATGCTTTTAACTTAGCCACATAATTAGTACGTTAAAATTGCAATACATTTAAAAGTGCTGAAAATTGTCTAAACTTATGATCTGCAATTATTATTTAAATCATTTTCTACTCATTGGATTTTTTTTCAATTGATTTTTCTTGTTAGTAAAATTACTTAAAAATCAGTGTAAATGCTTTTAACTTATCCACATAGTTAGTGCGTTGAAATTGCAATACATTTCAAAGTGCTGAAAATTCTCTAAACTTATGATCTGCAATTTTATTTCAAATCATTTTCTACTCTGGATTTTTTTTCAATTGATTTTTCTTGTTAGTAAAATTACTTAAAAATCAGTGTAAATGCTTTTAACTTATCCACATAGTTAGTGCGTTAAAATTGCAATACATTTCAAAGTGCTGAAAATTGTCTAAACTTATGATCTGCAATTATTTTCAAAATCATTTTCTACTCAGTTTAGATTTTTTTTCAATTGATTTTTCTTGTTAGGAAAATTACTTAAAAATCAGTGGAAATGCTTTTAACTTATCCACATAATTAGTGCGTTGAAATTGCAATACATTTCAAAGTGTAGAAAATTGTCTAACTTATGATCTGCAATTGTTTTTCAAATCACCTTTTACTCAGTTTTGATTTTTTAAAATTGGTTTTTTATGGCAGTAAAATTACTTGAAAGTCTGTGGAAATGCTTTTAATTTAGCCACATAATTAGTACGTTAAAATTGCAATACATTTAAAAGTGCTGAAAATTGTCTAAACTTATGATCTGCAATTGTTTTTCAAATCACCTTCTACTCAGTTATGATTTTAAAAAATCTGTTTTTTTTGGCAGTAAAATTACTTGAAAGTATGTGGAAATGCTTTTAACTTATCCACATAGTTAGTGCGTTAAAATTGCAATACATTTCAAAGTGCTGAAAATTGTCTAAACTTATGATCTGCAATTTATTTTCAAATCATTTTCTACTCTGGATTTTTTTTCAATTGATTTTTCTTGTTAGTAAAATTACTTAAAAATCAGTGGAAATGTATTTAACTTATCCACATAATTAGTGCGTTAAAATTGCAATACATTTCAAAGTGCTAAAAATTCTCTAAACTTATGATCTGCAATTTTTTTTAAAATTGATTTTCTGAGTTTTAATTTTTTTTAAATTGGTTTTTCATGTCGGGAAAATTACTTGAAAGAGTGGAAATGCTTTTAACTTATTCACATAATTAGTATGTTAAAATTGCAATACATTTCAAAATGATGAAAATTGTCTAAATTTATGATTTGCAATTTTATTTTAATATGCCTTCTACTCACTTTTTATTTTAGAAAAATTAGTTTTTCTTATCAGTAAAATTACTTGAAAGTCAGTGGAAATGCTTTTAACGTATATACATAATTAGTGCGTTAAAATTGCAATACATTTAAAAGTGCTGAAAATTGTCTAAACTTATGATCTGCAATTGTTTTTCAAATCACCTTCTACTCAGTTTTGATTTTAAAAAATTGTTTTTTTTTGGCAGTAAAATTACTTGAAAGTCTGTGGAAATGCTTTTAACTTAGCCACATAATTAGTACGTTAAAATTGCAATACATTTAAAAGTGCTGAAAATTCTCTAAACTTATGATCTGCAATTTTATTTCAAATCATTTTCTACTCTGGATTTTTTTTCAATTGATTTTTCTTGTTAGTAAAATTACTTAAAAATCAGTGTAAATGCTTTTAACTTATCCACATAGTTAGTGCGTTAAAATTGCAATACATTTCAAAGTGCTGAAAATTGTCTAAACTTATGATCTGCAATTATTTTCAAAATCATTTTCTACTCAGTTTAGATTTTTTTTCAATTGATTTTTCTTGTTAGGAAAATTACTTAAAAATCAGTGGAAATGCTTTTAACTTATCCACATAATTAGTGCGTTGAAATTGCAATACATTTCAAAGTGTAGAAAATTGTCTAACTTATGATCTGCAATTGTTTTTCAAATCACCTTTTACTCAGTTTTGATTTTTTAAAATTGGTTTTTTATGGCAGTAAAATTACTTGAAAGTCTGTGGAAATGCTTTTAATTTAGCCACATAATTAGTACGTTAAAATTGCAATACATTTAAAAGTGCTGAAAATTGTCTAAACTTATGATCTGCAATTGTTTTTCAAATCACCTTCTACTCAGTTATGATTTTAAAAAATCTGTTTTTTTTGGCAGTAAAATTACTTGAAAGTATGTGGAAATGCTTTTAACTTATCCACATAGTTAGTGCGTTAAAATTGCAATACATTTCAAAGTGCTGAAAATTGTCTAAACTTATGATCTGCAATTTATTTTCAAATCATTTTCTACTCTGGATTTTTTTTCAATTGATTTTTCTTGTTAGTAAAATTACTTAAAAATCAGTGGAAATGTATTTAACTTATCCACATAATTAGTGCGTTAAAATTGCAATACATTTCAAAGTGCTAAAAATTCTCTAAACTTATGATCTGCAATTTTTTTTAAAATTGATTTTCTGAGTTTTAATTTTTTTTAAATTGGTTTTTCATGTCGGGAAAATTACTTGAAAGAGTGGAAATGCTTTTAACTTATTCACATAATTAGTATGTTAAAATTGCAATACATTTCAAAATGATGAAAATTGTCTAAATTTATGATTTGCAATTTTATTTTAATATGCCTTCTACTCACTTTTTATTTTAGAAAAATTAGTTTTTCTTATCAGTAAAATTACTTGAAAGTCAGTGGAAATGCTTTTAACGTATATACATAATTAGTGCGTTAAAATTGCAATACATTTAAAAGTGCTGAAAATTGTCTAAACTTATGATCTGCAATTGTTTTTCAAATCACCTTCTACTCAGTTTTGATTTTAAAAAATTGTTTTTTTTTGGCAGTAAAATTACTTGAAAGTCTGTGGAAATGCTTTTAACTTAGCCACATAATTAGTACGTTAAAATTGCAATACATTTAAAAGTGCTGAAAATTGTCTAAACTTATGATCTGCAATTATTTTCAAAATCATGTTCTAGTTTAGATTTTTTTTCAATTGATTTTTCTTGTTAGAAAAATTACTTAAAAATCAGTGGAAATGCTTTTAACTTATCCACATAATTAGTGCGTTGAAATTGCAATACATTTCAAAGTGTAGAAAATTGTCTAACTTATGATCTGCAATTGTTTTTCAAATCACCTTCTACTCAGTTTTGATTTTTTTAAATTGGTTTTTTTTGGCAGTAAAATTACTTGAAAGTTTGTGGAAATCCTTTTAACTTAGCCACATAATTAGTACGTTAAAATTGCAATACATTTAAAAGTGCTGAAAATTGTCTAAACTTATGATCTGCAATTGTTTTTCAAATCACCTTCTACTCAGTTTGGATTTTTAAAAATCTGTTTTTTTTGGCAGTAAAATTACTTGAAAGTCTGTGGAAATGCTTTTAACTTAGCCACATAATTAGTACGTTAAAATTGCAATACATTTAAAAGTGCTGAAAATTGTCTAAACTTATGATCTGCAATTATTTTTTAAATCATTTTCTACTCATTGGATTTTTTTTCAATTGATTTTTCTTGTTAGTAAAATTACTTAAATATCAGTGTAAATGCTTTTAACTTATCCACATAGTTAGTGCGTTAAAATTGCAATACATTTCAAAGTGCTGAAAATTCTCTAAACTTATGATCTGCAATTTTATTTCAAATCATTTTCGACTCTGGATTTTTTTTCAATTGATTTTTCTTGTTAGTAAAATTACTTAAAAATCAGTGGAAATGCTTTTAACTTATCCACATAGTTAGTGCGTTAAAATTGCAATACATTTCAAAGTGCTCAAAATTGTCTAAACTTATGATCTGCAATTATTTTCAAAATCATTTTCTACTCAGTTTAGATTTTTTTTCAATTGATTTTTCTTGTTAGGAAAATTACTTAAAAATCAGTGGAAATGCTTTTAACTTATCCACATAATTAGTGCGTTGAAATTGCAATACATTTCAAAGTGTAGAAAATTGTCTAACTTATGATCTGCAATTGTTTTTCAAATCACCTGTTACTCAGTTTTGATTTTTTTAAATTGGTTTTTTATGGCAGTAAAATTACTTGAAAGTCTGTGGAAATGCTTTTAACTTAGCCACATAATTAGTACGTTAAAATTGCAAGACATTTAAAAGTGCTGAAATTTGTCTAAACTTATGATCTGCAATGGTTTTTCAAATCACCTTCTACTCAGTTTTGATTTTTTTAAAATCTGTTTTTTTTGGCAGTAAAATTACTTGAAAGTCTGTGGAAATGCTTTTAACTTATCCACATAGTTAGTGCGTTAAAATTGCAAAACATTTCAAAGTGCTGAAAATTGTCTAAACTTATGATCTGCAATTTATTTTCAAATCATTTTCTACTCTGGATTTTTTTTCAATTGATTTTTCTTGTTAGTAAAATTACTTAAAAATCAGTGGAAATGCTTTTAACTTATCCACATAATTAGTGCGTTAAAATTGCAATACATTTCAAAGTGCTAAAAATTGTCTAAACTTATGATCTGCAATTATTTTCAAAATCATTTTCTAGTTTAGATTTTTTTTCAATTGATTTTTCTTGTTAGGAAAATTACTTAAAAATCAGTGGAAATGCTTTTAACTTATCCACATAATTAGTGCGTTGAAATTGCAATACATTTCAAAGTGTAGAAAATTGTCTAACTTATGATCTGCAATTGTTTTTCAAATCACCTTTTACTCAGTTTTGATTTTTTTAAATTGGTTTTTTATGGCAGTAAAATTACTCTAAAGTCTGTGGAAATGCTTTTAACTTAGCCACATAATTAGTACGTTAAAATTGCAATACATTTAAAAGTGCTGAAAATTGTCTAAACTTATGATCTGCAATTATTTTTTAAATCATTTTCTACTCATTGGATTTTTTTTCAATTGATTTTTCTTGTTAGTAAAATTACTTAAATATCAGTGTAAATGCTTTTAACTTATCCACATAGTTAGTGCGTTAAAATTGCAATACATTTCAAAGTGCTGAAAATTCTCTAAACTTATGATCTGCAATTTTATTTCAAATCATTTTCGACTCTGGATTTTTTTTCAATTGATTTTTCTTGTTAGTAAAATTACTTAAAAATCAGTGGAAATGCTTTTAACTTATCCACATAGTTAGTGCGTTAAAATTGCAATACATTTCAAAGTGCTGAAAATTGTCTAAACTTATGATCTGCAATTATTTTCAAAATCATTTTCTACTCAGTTTAGATTTTTTTTCAATTGATTTTTCTTGTTAGGAAAATTACTTAAAAATCAGTGGAAATGCTTTTAACTTATCCACATAATTAGTGCGTTGAAATTGCAATACATTTCAAAGTGTAGAAAATTGTCTAACTTATGATCTGCAATTGTTTTTCAAATCACCTGTTACTCAGTTTTGATTTTTTTAAATTGGTTTTTTATGGCAGTAAAATTACTTGAAAGTCTGTGGAAATGCTTTTAACTTAGCCACATAATTAGTACGTTAAAATTGCAAGACATTTAAAAGTGCTGAAATTTGTCTAAACTTATGATCTGCAATGGTTTTTCAAATCACCTTCTACTCAGTTTTGATTTTTTTTAAATCTGTTTTTTTTGGCAGTAAAATTACTTGAAAGTCTGTGGAAATGCTTTTAACTTATCCACATAGTTAGTGCGTTAAAATTGCAAAACATTTCAAAGTGCTGAAAATTGTCTAAACTTATGATCTGCAATTTATTTTCAAATCATTTTCTACTCTGGATTTTTTTTCAATTGATTTTTCTTGTTAGTAAAATTACTTAAAAATCAGTGGAAATGCTTTTAACTTATCCACATAATTAGTGCGTTAAAATTGCAATACATTTCAAAGTGCTAAAAATTGTCTAAACTTATGATCTGCAATTATTTTCAAAATCATTTTCTAGTTTAGATTTTTTTTCAATTGATTTTTCTTGTTAGGAAAATTACTTAAAAATCAGTGGAAATGCTTTTAACTTATCCACATAATTAGTGCGTTGAAATTGCAATACATTTCAAAGTGTAGAAAATTGTCTAACTTATGATCTGCAATTGTTTTTCAAATCACCTTTTACTCAGTTTTGATTTTTTTAAATTGGTTTTTTATGGCAGTAAAATTACTCTAAAGTCTGTGGAAATGCTTTTAACTTAGCCACATAATTAGTACGTTAAAATTGCAATACATTTAAAAGTGCTGAAAATTGTCTAAACTTATGATCTGCAATTGTTTTTCAAATCACCTTCTACTCAGTTTTGATTTTAAAAAATCTGTTTTTTTTGGCAGTAAAATTACTTGAAAGTCTGTGGAAATGCTTTTAACTTATCCACATAGTTAGTGCGTTAAAATTGCAATACATTTCAAAGTGCTGAAAATTGTCTAAACTTATGATCTGCAATTTATTTTCAAATCATTTTCTACTCTGGATTTTTTTTCAATTGATTTTTCTTGTTAGTAAAATTACTTAAAAATCAGTGGAAATGCTTTTAACTTATCCACATAATTAGTGCGTTAAAATTGCAATACATTTCAAAGTGCTAAAAATTCTTTAAACTTATGATCTGCAATTTTTTTTTAAATTGACTTTCTGAGTTTTAATTTTTTTTAAATTGGTTTTTATTGTCGGGAAAATTACTTGAAAGAGTGGAAATGCTTTTAACTTATTCACATAATTAGTATGTTAAAATTGCAATACATTTCAAAATGATGAAAATTGTCTAAATTTATGATTTGCAATTTTATTTTAATATGCCTTCTACTCACTTTTTATTTTAGAAAAATTAGTTTTTCTTATCAGTAAAATTACTTGAAAGTCAGTGGAAATGCTTTTAACGTATATACATAATTAGTGCGTTAAAATTGCAATACATTTCAAAGTGTAGAAAATTGTCTAAACTTATGATCTGCAATTGTTTTTCAAATCACCTTCTACTCAGTTTTTATTTTAAAAAATTTGTTTTTTTTTGGCAGTAAAATTACTTGAAAGTCTGTGGAAATGCTTTTAACTTAGCCACATAATTAGTACGTTAAAATTGCAATACATTTAAAAGTGCTGAAAATTGTCTAAACTTATGATCTGCAATTGTTTTTCAAATCACCTTCTACTCAGTTTTGATTTTAAAAAATCTGTTTTTTTTTTGCAGTAAAATTACTTGAAAGTCTGTGGAAATGCTTTTAACTTAGCCACATAATTAGTACGTTAAAATTGCAATACATTTAAAAGTGCTGAAAATTGTCTAAACGTATGATCTGCAATTGTTTTTCAAATCACCTTTTACTCAGTTTTGATTTTAAAAAATCTGTTTTTTTTGGCAGTAAAATTACCTGAAAGTCTGTGGAAATGCTTTTAACTTAGCCACATAATTAGTATGTTAAAATTTCAATACATTTAAAAGTGCTGAAAATTGTCTAAACTTATGATCTGCAATTGTTTTTCAAATCACCTTCTACTCAGTTTGGATTTTAAAAAATCTGTTTTTTTTGGCAGTAAAATTACTTGAAAGTCTGTGGAAATGCTTTTAACTTAGCCACATAATTAGTACGTTAAAATTGCAATACATTTAAAAGTGCTGAAAATTGTCTAAACTTATGATCTGCAATTATTATTTAAATCATTTTCTACTCATTGGATTTTTTTTCAATTGATTTTTCTTGTTAGTAAAATTACTTAAAAATCAGTGTAAATGCTTTTAACTTATCCACATAGTTAGTGCGTTGAAATTGCAATACATTTCAAAGTGCTGAAAATTCTCTAAACTTATGATCTGCAATTTTATTTCAAATCATTTTCTACTCTGGATTTTTTTTCAATTGATTTTTCTTGTTAGTAAAATTACTTAAAAATCAGTGTAAATGCTTTTAACTTATCCACATAGTTGGTGCGTTAAAATTGCAATACATTTCAAAGTGCTGAAAATTGTCTAAACTTATGATCTGCAATTATTTTCAAAATCATTTTCTACTCAGTTTAGATTTTTTTTCAATTGATTTTTCTTGTTAGGAAAATTACTTAAAAATCAGTGGAAATGCTTTTAACTTATCCACATAATTAGTGCGTTGAAATTGCAATACATTTCAAAGTGTAGAAAATTGTCTAACTTATGATCTGCAATTGTTTTTCAAATCACCTTTTACTCAGTTTTGATTTTTTAAAATTGGTTTTTTATGGCAGTAAAATTACTTGAAAGTCTGTGGAAATGCTTTTAATTTAGCCACATAATTAGTACGTTAAAATTGCAATACATTTAAAAGTGCTGAAAATTGTCTAAACTTATGATCTGCAATTGTTTTTCAAATCACCTTCTACTCAGTTATGATTTTAAAAAATCTGTTTTTTTTGGCAGTAAAATTACTTGAAAGTATGTGGAAATGCTTTTAACTTATCCACATAGTTAGTGCGTTAAAATTGCAATACATTTCAAAGTGCTGAAAATTGTCTAAACTTATGATCTGCAATTTATTTTCAAATCATTTTCTACTCTGGATTTTTTTTCAATTGATTTTTCTTGTTAGTAAAATTACTTAAAAATCAGTGGAAATGCTTTTAACTTATCCACATAATTAGTGCGTTAAAATTGCAATACATTTCAAAGTGCTAAAAATTCTCTAAACTTATGATCTGCAATTTTTTTTTAAATTGATTTTCTGAGTTTTAATTTTTTTTAAATTGGTTTTTCTTGTCGGGAAAATTACTTGAAAGAGTGGAAATGCTTTTAACTTATTCACATAATTAGTATGTTAAAATTGCAATACATTTCAAAATGATGAAAATTGTCTAAATTTATGATTTGCAATTTTATTTTAATATGCCTTCTACTCACTTTTTATTTTAGAAAAATTAGTTTTTCTTATCAGTAAAATTACTTGAAAGTCAGTGGAAATGCTTTTAACGTATATACATAATTAGTGCGTTAAAATTGCAATACATTTCAAAGTGTAGAAAATTGTCTAAACTTATGATCTGCAATTGTTTTTCAAATCACCTTCTACTCAGTTTTGATTTTAAAAAATTGGTTTTTTTTGGCAGTAAAATTACTTGAAAGTCTGTGGAAATGCTTTTAACTTAGCCACATAATTAGTACGTTAAAATTGCAATACATTTAAAAGTGCTGAAAATTGTCTAAACTTATGATCTGCAATTATTTTCAAAATCCTGTTCTAGTTTAGATTTTTTTTCAATTGATTTTTCTTGTTAGGAAAATTACTTAAAAATCAGTGGAAATGCTTTTAACTTATCCACATAATTAGTGCGTTGAAATTGCAATACATTTCAAAGTGTAGAAAATTGTCTAACTTATGATCTGCAATTGTTTTTCAAATCACCTTCTACTCAGTTTTGATTTTTTAAAATTGGTTTTTTTTGGCAGTAAAATTACTTGAAAGTTTGTGGAAATGCTTTTAACTTAGCCACATAATTAGTACGTTAAAATTGCAATACATTTAAAAGTGCTGAAAATTGTCTAAACTTATGATCTGCAAATTGTTTTTCAAATCACCTTCTACTCAGTTTTGATTTTAAAAAATCTGTTTTTTTTGGCAGTAAAATTACTTGAAAGTCTGTGGAAATGCTTTTAACTTAGCCACATAATTAGTACGTTAAAATTGCAATACATTTAAAAGTGCTGAAAATTGTCAAAACTTATGATCTGCAATTATTTTTTAAATCATTTTCTACTCATTGGATTTTTTTTCAATTGATTTTTCTTGTTAGTAAAATTACTTAAAAATCAGTGTAAATGCTTTTAACTTATCCACATAGTTAGTGCGTTAAAATTGCAATACATTTCAAAGTGCTGAAAATTCTCTAAACTTATGATCTGCAATTTTATTTCAAATCATTTTCTACTCTGGATTTTTTTTCAATTGATTTTTCTTGTTAGTAAAATTACTTAAAAATCAGTGGAAATGCTTTTAACTTATCCACATAGTTAGTGCGTTAAAATTGCAATACATTTCAAAGTGCTGAAAATTGTCTAAACTTATGATCTGCAATTATTTTCAAAATCATTTTCTACTCAGTTTAGATTTTTTTTCAATTGATTTTTCTTGTTAGGAAAATTACTTAAAAATCAGTGGAAATGCTTTTAACTTATCCACATAATTAGTGCGTTGAAATTGCAATACATTTCAAAGTGTAGAAAATTGTCTAACTTATGATCTGCAATTGTTTTTCAAATCACCTGTTACTCAGTTTTGATTTTTTTAAATTGGTTTTTTATGGCAGTAAAATTACTTGAAAGTCTGTGGAAATGCTTTTAACTTAGCCACATAATTAGTACGTTAAAATTGCAAGACATTTAAAAGTGCTGAAATTTGTCTAAACTTATGATCTGCAATGGTTTTTCAAATCACCTTCTACTCAGTTTTGATTTTTTAAAAATCTGTTTTTTTTGGCAGTAAAATTACTTGAAAGTCTGTGGAAATGCTTTTAACTTATCCACATAGTTAGTGCGTTAAAATTGCAAAACATTTCAAAGTGCTGAAAATTGTCTAAACTTATGATCTGCAATTTATTTTCAAATCATTTTCTACTCTGGATTTTTTTTCAATTGATTTTTCTTGTTAGTAAAATTACTTAAAAATCAGTGGAAATGCTTTTAACTTATCCACATAATTAGTGCGTTAAAATTGCAATACATTTCAAAGTGCTAAAAATTGTCTAAACTTATGATCTGCAATTATTTTCAAAATCATTTTCTAGTTTAGATTTTTTTTCAATTGATTTTTCTTGTTAGGAAAATTACTTAAAAATCAGTGGAAATGCTTTTAACTTATCCACATAATTAGTGCGTTGAAATTGCAATACATTTCAAAGTGTAGAAAATTGTCTAACTTATGATCTGCAATTGTTTTTCAAATCACCTTCTACTCAGTTTTGATTTTAAAAAATCTGTTTTTATGGCAGTAAAATTACTTGAAAGTCTGTGGAAATGCTTTTAACTTAGCCACATAATTAGTACGTTAAAATTGCAATACATTAAAAAGTGCTGAAAATTGTCTAAACTTATGATCTGCAATTGTTTTTCAAATCACCTACTACTCAGTTTATATTTTAAAAAATCTGGTTTTTTTTGGCAGTAAAATTACTTGAAAGTCTGTGGAAATGCTTTTAACTTATCCACATAGTTAGTGCGTTAAAATTGCAATACATTTCAAAGTGCTGAAAATTGTCTAAACTTATGATCTGCAATTTATTTTCAAATCATTTTCTACTCGGGATTTTTTTTCCATTGATTTTTCTTGTTAGTAAAATTACTTAAAAATCAGTGGAAATGCTTTTAACTTATCCATATAGTTAGTGCGTTGAAAATGCAATACATTTCAAAGTGCTGAAAATTCTCTAAACTTATGATCTGCAATTATTTTCAAAATCATTTTCTACTCAGTTTAGATTTTTTTTCAATTGATTTTTCTTGTTAGGAAAATTACTTAAAAATCAGTGGAAATGCTTTTAACTTATCCACATAATTAGTGCGTTGAAATTGCAATACATTTCAAAGTGTAGAAAATTGTCTAACTTATGATCTGCAATTGTTTTTCAAATCACCTTCTACTCAGTTTTGATTTTTTTAAATTGGTTTTTTTTGGCAATAAAATTACTTGAAAGTCTGTGGAAATGCTTTTAACTTAGCCACATAATTAGTACGTTAAAATTGCAATACATTTAAAAGTGCTGAAAATTGTCTAAACTTATGATCTGCAATTGTTTTTCAAATCACCTTCTACTCAGTTTTGATTTTAAAAAATCTGTTTTTTTTTTGGCAGTAAAATTACTTGAAAGTCTGTGGAAATGCTTTTAACTTATCCACATAGTTAGTGCGTTAAAATTGCAATACATTTCAAAGTGCTGAAAATTGTGTAAACTTATGATCTGCAATTTATTTTCAAATCATTTTCTACTCTGGATTTTTTTTCAATTGATTTTTCTTGTTAGTAAAATTACTTAAAAATCAGTGGAAATGCTTTTAACTTATCCACATAGTTAGTGCGTTAAAATTGCAATACATTTCAAAGTGCTGAAAATTGTCTAAACTTATGATCTGCAATTGTTTTTCAAATCACCTTTTACTCAGTTTTGATTTTTTAAAATTGGTTTTTTATGGCAGTAAAATTACTTGAAAGTCTGTGGAAATGCTTTTAACTTAGCCACATAATTAGTACGTTAAAATTGCAATACATTTAAAAGTGCTGAAAATTGTCTAAACTTATGATCTGCAATTGTTTTTCAAATCACCTTCTACTCAGTTTTGATTTTAAAAAATATGTTTTTTTTTGCAGTAAAATTACTTGAAAGTCTGTGGAAATGCTTTTAACTTATCCACATAGTTAGTGCGTTAAAATTGCAATACATTTCAAAGTGCTGAAAATTGTCTAAACTTATGATTTGCAATTTATTTTCAAATCATTTTCTACTCGGGATTTTTTTTCAATTGATTTTTCTTGTTAGTAAAATTACTTAAAAATCAGTGGAAATGCTTTTAACTTATCCACATAATTAGTGCGTTAAAATTGCAATACATTTCAAAGTGCTAAAAATTCTCTAAACTTATGATCTGCAATTTTTTTTTAAATTGACTTTCTGAGTTTTAATTTTTTTTGAATTGGTTTTTCTTGTCGGGAAAATTACTTGAAAGAGTGGAAATGCTTTTAACTTATTCACATAATTAGTATGTTAAAATTGCAATACATTTCAAAATGATAAAAATTGTCTAAATTTATGATTTGCAATTTTATATTAATATGCCTTCTACTCACTTTTTATTTTAGAAAAATTAGTTTTTCTTATCAGTAAAATTACTTGAAAGTCAGTGGAAATGCTTTTAACGTATATACATAATTAGTGCGTTAAAATTGCAATACATTTCAAAGTGTAGAAAATTGTCTAACTTATGATCTGCAATTGTTTTTCAAATCACCTTCTACTCAGTTTTGATTTTTTAAAATTGTTTTTTTTTGGCAGTAAAATTACTTGAAAGTCTGTGGAAATGCTTTTAACTTAGCCACATAATTAGTACGTTAAAAATGCAATACATTTAAAAGTGCTGAAAATTGTCTAAACTTATGATCTGCAATTTATTTTCAAATCATTTTCTACTCTGGATTTTTTTTCAATTGATTTTTCTTGTTAGTAAAATTACTTAAAAATCAGTGGAAATGCTTTTAACTTATCCACATAGTTAGTGCGTTAAAATTGCAATACATTTCAAAGTGCTGAAAATTGTCTAAACTTATGATCTGCAATTTATTTTCAAATCATTTTCTACTCCGGATTTTTTTTCAATTGATTTTTCTTGTTAGTAAAATTACTTAAAAATCAGTGGAAATGCTTTTAATTTATCCACATAATTGGTGCGTTAAAATTGCAATACATTTCAAAGTGTAGAAAATTGTCTAACTTATGATCTGCAATTGTTTTTCAAATCACCTTCTACTCAGTTTTGATTTTTAAAAATTGATTTTTTTTTGGCAGTAAAATTACTTGAAAGTCTGTGGAAATGCTTTTAACATAATTAGTACGTTAAAATTGCAATACATTTCAAAGTGCTGAAAATTGTCTAAACTTATGATCTGCAATTTATTTTCAAATCATTTTCTAATCTGGATTTTTTTTCAATTGATTTTTCTTGTTAGTAAAATTACTTAAAAATCAGTGGAAATGCTTTTAACTTATCCACATAATTAGTGCGTTAAAATTGCAATACATTTCAAAGTGCTAAAAATTCTCTAAACTTATGATCTGCAATTTTTTTTTAAATTGACTTTCTGAGTTTTAATTTTTTTTAAATTGGTTTTTCTTGTCGGGAAAATTACTTGAAAGAGTGGAAATGCTTTTAACTTATTCACATAATTAGTGCGTTAAAATTGCAATACATTTCAAAATGATGAAAATTGTCTAAATTTATGATTTGCAATTTTATTTTAATATGCCTTCTACTCACATTTTATTTTAGAAAAATTAGTTTTTTTTGGCAGTAAAATTACTTGAAAGTCTGTGGAAATGCTTTTAACTTAGCCACATAATTAGTACGTTAAAATTGCAATACATTTAAAAGTGCTGAAAATTGTCTAAACTTATGATCTGCAATTGTTTTTCAAATCACCTTCTACTCAGTTTTAATTTTTAAAAATTAGTTTTTTTTGGCAGTAAAATTACTTGAAAGTCTGTGGAAATGCTTTTAACTTAGCCACATAATTAGTACGTTAAAATTGCAATACATTTAAAAGTGCTGAAAATTGTCTAAACTTATGATCTGCAATTTATTTTCAAATCATTTTCTACTCTGGATTTTTTTTCAATTGATTTTTCTTGTTAGTAAAATTACTTAAAAATCAGTGGAAATGCTTTTAACTTATCCACATAGTTAGTGCGTTAAAATTGCAATACATTTCAAAGTGCTGAAAATTGTCTAAACTTATGATCTGCAATTTATTTTCAAATCATTTTCTACTCCGGATTTTTTTTCAATTGATTTTTCTTGTTAGTAAAATTACTTAAAAATCAGTGGAAATGCTTTTAATTTATCCACATAATTAGTGCGTTAAAATTGCAATACATTTCAAAGTGTAGAAAATTGTCTAACTTATGATCTGCAATTGTTTTTCAAATCACCTTCTACTCAGTTTTGATTTTAAAAATGGTTTTTTTTTGGCAGTAAAATTACTTGAAAGTCTGTGGAAATGCTTTTAACTTATCCACAAAATTAGTGCGTTAAAATTGCAATACATTTCAAAATGATGAAAATTGTCTAAATTTATGATTTGCAATTTTATTTTAATATGCCTTCTACTCATATTTTATTTTAAAAAAATTAGTTTTTTTTGGCAGTAAAATTACTTGAAAGTCTGTGGAAATGCTTTTAACTTAGCCACATAATTAGTACGTTAAAATTGCAATACATTTAAAAGTGCTGAAAATTGTCTAAACTTATGATCTGCAATTGTTTTTCAAATCACCTTCTACTCAGTTTTGATTTTTAAAAATTGGTTTTTTTTGGCAGTAAAATTACTTGAAAGTCTGTGGAAATGCTTTTAACTTAGCCACATAATTAGTACGTTAAAATTGCAATACATTTAAAAGTGCTGAAAATTGTCTAAACTTATGATCT
This sequence comes from Ariolimax columbianus, assembly GCA_036924085.1. Classification (NCBI taxonomy): domain Eukaryota; kingdom Metazoa; phylum Mollusca; class Gastropoda; order Stylommatophora; family Arionidae; genus Ariolimax; species Ariolimax columbianus. Next base: position 190,751 of record JAVGWX010000078.1, on the reverse strand, counting down.
GCAATTGTTTTTCAAATCACCTTCTACTCAGTTTTGATTTTAAAAAATCATTTTTTTTTGGCAGTAAAATTACCTGAAAGTCTGTGGAAATGCTTTTAACTTAGCCACATAATTAGTATGTTAAAATTTCAATACATTTAAAAGTGCTGAAAATTGTCTAAACTTATGATCTGCAATTGTTTTTCAAATCACCTTCTACTCAGTTTGGATTTTAAAAAATCTATTTTTTTTGGCAGTAAAATTACTTGAAAGTCTGTGGAAATGCTTTTAACTTAGCCACATAATTAGTACGTTAAAATTGCAATACATTTAAAAGTGCTGAAAATTGTCTAAACTTATCATCTGCAATTATTTTTTAAATCATTTTCTACTCATTGGATTTTTTTTCAATTGATTTTTCTTGTTAGTAAAATTACTTAAAAATCAGTGGAAATGCTTTTAACTTATCCACATAATTAGTGCATTGAAATTGCAATACATTTCAAAGTGCTGAAAATTGTCTAAACTTATGATCTGCAATTGTTTTTCAAATCACCTTCTACTCAGTTTTGATTTTTAAAAATTGGTTTTTTTTGGCAGTAAAATTACTTGAAAGTCTTTGGAAATGCTTTTAACTTAGCCACATAATTAGTACGTTAAAATTGCAATACATTTAAAAGTGCTGAAAATTGTCTAAACTTATGATCTGCAATTTATTTTCAAATCATTTTCTACTCTGGATTTTTTTTCAATTGATTTTTCTTGTTAGTAAAATTACTTAAAAATCAGTGGAAATGCTTTTAACTTATCCACATAGTTAGTGCGTTAAAATTGCAATACATTTCAAAGTGCTGAAAATTGTCTAAACTTATGATCTGCAATTTATTTTCAAATCATTTTCTACTCCGGATTTTTTTTCAATTGATTTTTCTTGTTAGTAAAATTACTTAAAAATCAGTGGAAATGCTTTTAATTTATCCACATAATTGGTGCGTTAAAATTGCAATACATTTCAAAGTGTAGAAAATTGTCTAACTTATGATCTGCAATTGTTTTTCAAATCACCTTCTACTCAGTTTTGATTTTTAAAAATTGATTTTTTTTTGGCAGTAAAATTACTTGAAAGTCTGTGGAAATGCTTTTAACATAATTAGTACGTTAAAATTGCAATACATTTCAAAGTGCTGAAAATTGTCTAAACTTATGATCTGCAATTTATTTTCAAATCATTTTCTAATCTGGATTTTTTTTCAATTGATTTTTCTTGTTAGTAAAATTACTTAAAAATCAGTGGAAATGCTTTTAACTTATCCACATAATTAGTGCGTTAAAATTGCAATACATTTCAAAGTGCTAAAAATTCTCTAAACTTATGATCTGCAATTTTTTTTTAAATTGACTTTCTGAGTTTTAATTTTTTTTAAATTGGTTTTTCTTGTCGGGAAAATTACTTGAAAGAGTGGAAATGCTTTTAACTTATTCACATAATTAGTGCGTTAAAATTGCAATACATTTCAAAATGATGAAAATTGTCTAAATTTATGATTTGCAATTTTATTTTAATATGCCTTCTACTCACATTTTATTTTAGAAAAATTAGTTTTTTTTGGCAGTAAAATTACTTGAAAGTCTGTGGAAATGCTTTTAACTTAGCCACATAATTAGTACGTTAAAATTGCAATACATTTAAAAGTGCTGAAAATTGTCTAAACTTATGATCTGCAATTGTTTTTCAAATCACCTTCTACTCAGTTTTAATTTTTAAAAATTAGTTTTTTTTGGCAGTAAAATTACTTGAAAGTCTGTGGAAATGCTTTTAACTTAGCCACATAATTAGTACGTTAAAATTGCAATACATTTAAAAGTGCTGAAAATTGTCTAAACTTATGATCTGCAATTTATTTTCAAATCATTTTCTACTCTGGATTTTTTTTCAATTGATTTTTCTTGTTAGTAAAATTACTTAAAAATCAGTGGAAATGCTTTTAACTTATCCACATAGTTAGTGCGTTAAAATTGCAATACATTTCAAAGTGCTGAAAATTGTCTAAACTTATGATCTGCAATTTATTTTCAAATCATTTTCTACTCCGGATTTTTTTTCAATTGATTTTTCTTGTTAGTAAAATTACTTAAAAATCAGTGGAAATGCTTTTAATTTATCCACATAATTAGTGCGTTAAAATTGCAATACATTTCAAAGTGTAGAAAATTGTCTAACTTATGATCTGCAATTGTTTTTCAAATCACCTTCTACTCAGTTTTGATTTTAAAAATGGTTTTTTTTTTGGCAGTAAAATTACTTGAAAGTCTGTGGAAATGCTTTTAACTTATCCACAAAATTAGTGCGTTAAAATTGCAATACATTTCAAAATGATGAAAATTGTCTAAATTTATGATTTGCAATTTTATTTTAATATGCCTTCTACTCATATTTTATTTTAAAAAAATTAGTTTTTTTTGGCAGTAAAATTACTTGAAAGTCTGTGGAAATGCTTTTAACTTAGCCACATAATTAGTACGTTAAAATTGCAATACATTTAAAAGTGCTGAAAATTGTCTAAACTTATGATCTGCAATTGTTTTTCAAATCACCTTCTACTCAGTTTTGATTTTTAAAAATTGGTTTTTTTTGGCAGTAAAATTACTTGAAAGTCTGTGGAAATGCTTTTAACTTAGCCACATAATTAGTACGTTAAAATTGCAATACATTTAAAAGTGCTGAAAATTGTCTAAACTTATGATCTGCAATTGTTTTTCAAATCACCTTCTACTCAGTTTTGATTTTAAAAAATCATTTTTTTTTGGCAGTAAAATTACCTGAAAGTCTGTGGAAATGCTTTTAACTTAGCCACATAATTAGTATGTTAAAATTTCAATACATTTAAAAGTGCTGAAAATTGTCTAAACTTATGATCTGCAATTGTTTTTCAAATCACCTTCTACTCAGTTTGGATTTTAAAAAATCTATTTTTTTTGGCAGTAAAATTACTTGAAAGTCTGTGGAAATGCTTTTAACTTAGCCACATAATTAGTACGTTAAAATTGCAATACATTTAAAAGTGCTGAAAATTGTCTAAACTTATCATCTGCAATTATTTTTTAAATCATTTTCTACTCATTGGATTTTTTTTCAATTGATTTTTCTTGTTAGTAAAATTACTTAAAAATCAGTGGAAATGCTTTTAACTTATCCACATAATTAGTGCATTGAAATTGCAATACATTTCAAAGTGCTGAAAATTGTCTAAACTTATGATCTGCAATTGTTTTTCAAATCACCTTCTACTCAGTTTTGATTTTTAAAAATTGGTTTTTTTTGGCAGTAAAATTACTTGAAAGTCTTTGGAAATGCTTTTAACTTAGCCACATAATTAGTACGTTAAAATTGCAATACATTTAAAAGTGCTGAAAATTGTCTAAACTTATGATCTGCAATTTATTTTCAAATCATTTTCTACTCTGGATTTTTTTTCAATTGATTTTTCTTGTTAGTAAAATTACTTAAAAATCAGTGGAAATGCTTTTAACTTATCCACAAAATTAGTGCGTTAAAATTGCAATACATTTCAAAGTGCTAAAAATTCTCTAAACTTATGATCTGCAATTTTTTTTTAAATTGACTTTCTGAGTTTTAATTTTTTTAAATTGGTTTTTCTTGTCGGGAAAATTACTTGAAAGAGTGGAAATGCTTTTAACTTATTCACATAATTAGTGCGTTAAAATTGCAATACATTTCAAAATGATGAAAATTGTCTAAATTTATGATTTGCAATTTTATTTTAATATGCCTTCTACTCACATTTTATTTTAGAAAAATTAGTTTTTTTTGGCAGTAAAATTACTTGAAAGTCTGTGGAAATGCTTTTAACTTAGCCACATAATTAGTACGTTAAAATTGCAATACATTTAAAAGTGCTGAAAATTGTCCAAACTTATGATCTGCAATTGTTTTTCAAATCACCTTCTACTCAGTTTTGATTTTTTAAAATTGGTTTTTTTTCGCAGTAAAATTACTTGAAAGTCTGTGGAAATGCTTTTAACTTAGCCACATAATTAGTACGTTAAAATTGCAATACATTTAAAAGTGCTGAAAATTGTCTAAACTTATGATCTGCAATTGTTTTTCAAATCACCTTCTACTCAGTTTTGATTTTAAAAAATCAGTTTTTTTTGGCAGTAAAATTACCTGAAAGTCTGTGGAAATGCTTTTAACTTAGCCACATAATTAGTATGTTAAAATTTCAATACATTTAAAAGTGCTGAAAATTGTCTAAACTTATGATCTGCAATTGTTTTTCAAATCACCTTCTACTCAGTTTGGATTTTAAAAAATCTATTTTTTTTGGCAGTAAAATTACTTGAAAGTCTGTGGAAATGCTTTTAACTTAGCCACATAATTAGTACGTTAAAATTGCAATACATTTAAAAGTGCTGAAAATTGTCTAAACTTATCATCTGCAATTATTTTTTAAATCATTTTCTACTCATTGGATTTTTTTTCAATTGATTTTTCTTGTTAGTAAAATTACTTAAAAATCAGTGGAAATGCTTTTAACTTATCCACATTATTAGTGCATTGAAATTGCAATACATTTCAAAGTGCTGAAAATTGTCTAAACTTATGATCTGCAATTGTTTTTCAAATCACCTTCTACTGAGTTTTGATTTTTAAAAATTGTTTTTTTTTGGCAGTAAAATTACTTGAAAGTCTGTGGAAATGCTTTTAACTTAGCCACATAATTAGTACGTTAAAATTGCAATACATTTAAAAGTGCTGAAAATTGTCTAAACTTATGATCTGCAATTGTTTTTCAAATCACCTTCTACTCAGTTTTGATTTTAAAAAATCAGTTTTTTTTGGCAGTAAAATTACCTGAAAGTCTGTGGAAATGCTTTTAACTTAGCCACATAATTAGTATGTTAAAATTTCAATACATTTAAAAGTGCTGAAAATTGTCTAAACTTATGATCTGCAATTGTTTTTCAAATCACCTTCTACTCAGTTTGGATTTTAAAAAATCTATTTTTTTTGGCAGTAAAATTACTTGAAAGTCTGTGGAAATGCTTTTAACTTATCCACATAATTAGTACGTTAAAATTGCAATACATTTAAAAGTGCTGAAAATTGTCTAAACTTATGATCTGCAATTATTTTTTAAATCATTTTCTACTCATTGGATTTTTTTTCAATTGATTTTTCTTGTTAGTAAAATTACTTAAAAATCAGTGGAAATGCTTTTAACTTATCCACATAGTTAGTGCGTTAAAATTGCAATACATTTCAAAGTGCTGAAAATTGTCTAAATTTATGATCTGCAATTATTTTCAAAATTATTTTCTACTCAGTTAAGATTTTTTTTCAATTGCTTTTTCTTGTTAGGAAAATTACTTAAAAATCAGTGGAAATGCTTTTAACTTATCCACATAATTAGTGCGTTGAAATTGCAATACATTTCAAAGTGTAGAAAATTGTCTAACTTATGATCTGCAATTGTTTTTCAAATCATTTGCTACTCTGGATTTTTTTTCAATTGATTTTTCTTGTTAGTAAAATTACTTAAAAATCAATGGAAATGCTTTTAACTTATCCACATAGTTAGTGCGTTAAAATTGCAATACATTTCAAAGTGCTGAAAATTGTCTAAACTTATGATCTGCAATTTATTTTCAAATCATTTTCTACTCTGGATTTTTTTTCAATTGATTTTTCTTGTTAGTAAAATTACTTAAAAATCAGTGGAAATGCTTTTAATTTATCCACATAATTAGTGCGTTAAAATTGCAATACATTTCAAAGTGTAGAAAATTGTCTAACTTATGATCTGCAATTGTTTTTCAAATCACCTTCTACTCAGTTTTAATTTTTAAAAATTTTTTTTTTTGGCAGTAAAATTACTTGAAAGTCTGTGGAAATGCTTTTAACTTAGCCACATAATTAGTACGTTAAAATTGCAATACATTTCAAAGTGCTGAATATTGTCTAAACTTATGATGTGCAATTTATTTTCAAATCATTTTCTACTCTGGATTTTTTTTCAATTGATTTTTCTTGTTAGTAAAATTACTTAAAAATCAGTGGAAATGCTTTTAACTTATCCACATAATTAGTGCGTTAAAATTGCAATACATTTCAAAGTGCTAAAAATTCTCTAAACTTATGATCTGCAATTGTTTTTCAAATCACCTTCTACTCAGTTTGGATTTTAAAAAATCTATTTTTTTGGGCAGTAAATTACTTGAAAGTCTGTGGAAATGCTTTTAACTTAGCCACATAATTAGTACGTTAAAATTGCAATACATTTAAAAGTGCTGAAAATTGTCTAAATTTATGATTTGCAATTTTATTTTAATATGCCTTCTACTCACATTTTATTTTAGAAAAATTAGTTTTTTTTGGCAGTAAAATTACTTGAAAGTCTGTGGAAATGCTTTTAACTTAGCCACATAATTAGTACGTTAAAATTGCAATACATTTAAAAGTGCTGAAAATTGTCTAAACTTATGATCTGCAATTGTTTTTCAAATCACCTTCTACTCAGTTTTGATTTTTAAAAATTGTTTTTTTTTGGCAGTAAAATTACTTGAAAGTCTGTGGAAATGCTTTTAACTTAGCCACATAATTAGTACGTTAAAATTGCAATACATTTAAAAGTGCTGAAAATTGTCTAAACTTATGATCTGCAATTGTTTTTCAAATCACCTTCTACTCAGTTTGGATTTTAAAAAATCTATTTTTTTTGGCAGTAAAATTACTTGAAAGTCTGTGGAAATGCTTTTAACTTATCCACATAATTAGTACGTTAAAATTGCAATACATTTAAAAGTGCTGAAAATTGTCTAAACTTATGATCTGCAATTATTTTTTAAATCATTTTCTACTCATTGGATTTTTTTTCAATTGATTTTTCTTGTTAGTAAAATTACTTAAAAATCAGTGGAAATGCTTTTAACTTATCCACATAGTTAGTGCGTTAAAATTGCAATACATTTCAAAGTGCTGAAAATTGTCTAAATTTATGATCTGCAATTATTTTCAAAATTATTTTCTACTCAGTTTAGATTTTTTTTCAATTGTTTTTTCTTGTTAGGAAAATTACTTAAAAATCAGTGGAAATGCTTTTAACTTATCCACATAATTAGTGCGTTGAAATTGCAATACATTTCAAAGTGTAGAAAATTGTCTAACTTATGATCTGCAATTGTTTTTCAAATCATTTTCTACTCTGGATTTTTTTTCAATTGATTTTTCTTGTTAGTAAAATTACTTAAAAATCAATGGAAATGCTTTTAACTTATCCACATAGTTAGTGCGTTAAAATTGCAATACATTTCAAAGTGCTGAAAATTGTCTAAACTTATGATCTGCAATTTATTTTCAAATCATTTTCTACTCTGGATTTTTTTTCAATTGATTTTTCTTGTTAGTAAAATTACTTAAAAATCAGTGGAAATGCTTTTAATTTATTCACATAATTAGTGCGTTAAAATTGCAATACATTTCAAAGTGTAGAAAATTGTCTAACTTATGATCTGCAATTGTTTTTCAAATCACCTTCTACTCAGTTTTGATTTTTAAAAATTGTTTTTTTTTGGCAGTAAAATTACTTGAAAGTCTATGGAAATGCTTTTAACTTAGCCACATAATTAGTACGTTAAAATTGCAATACATTTAAAAGTGCTGAAAATTGTCTAAATTTATGATTTGCAATTTTATTTTAATATGCCTTCTACTCACATTTTATTTTAGAAAAATTAGTTTTTTTTGGCAGTAAAATTACTTGAAAGTCTGTGGAAATGCTTTTAACTTAGCCACATAATTAGTACGTTAAAATTGCAATACATTTAAAAGTGCTGAAAATTGTCTAAACTTATGATCTGCAATTGTTTTTCAAATCACCTTCTACTCAGTTTTGATTTTTAAAAATTGTTTTTTTTTGGCAGTAAAATTACTTGAAAGTCTGTGGAAATGCTTTTAACTTAGCCACATAATTAGTACGTTAAAATTGCAATACATTTAAAAGTGCTGAAAATTGTCTAAACTTATGATCTGCAATTGTTTTTCAAATCACCTTCTACTCAGTTTTGATTTTAAAAAATCAGTTTTTTTTCGCAGTAAAATTACCTGAAAGTCTGTGGAAATGCTTTTAACTTAGCCACATAATTAGTACGTTAAAATTGCAATACATTTAAAAGTGCTGAAAATTGTCTAAACGTATGATCTGCAATTATTTTTTAAATCATTTTCTACTCATTGGATTTTTTTTCAATTGATTTTTCTTGTTAGTAAAATTACTTAAAAATCAGTGGAAATGCTTTTAACTTATCCACATAGTTAGTGCGTTAAAATTGCAATAAATTTCAAAGTGCTGAAAATTGTCTAAATTTATGATCTGCAATTATTTTCAAAATTATTTTCTACTCAGTTTAGATTTTTTTTCAATTGTTTTTTCTTGTTAGGAAAATTACTTAAAAATCAGTGGAAATGCTTTTAACTTATCCACATAATTAGTGCGTTGAAATTGCAATACATTTCAAAGTGTAGAAAATTGTCTAACTTATGATCTGCAATTGTTTTTCAAATCATTTTCTACTCTGGATTTTTTTTCAATTGATTTTTCTTGTTAGTAAAATTACTTAAAAATCAATGGAAATGCTTTTAACATCCACATAGTTAGTGCGTTAAAATTGCAATACATTTCAAAGTGCTGAAAATTGTCTAAACTTATGATCTGCAATTTATTTTCAAATCATTTTCTACTCTGGATTTTTTTTCAATTGATTTTTCTTGTTAGTAAAATTACTTAAAAATCAGTGGAAATGCTTTTAATTTATCCACATAATTAGTGCGTTAAAATTGCAATACATTTCAAAGTGTAGAAAATTGTCTATCTTATGATCTGCAATTGTTTTTCAAATCACCTTCTACTCAGTTTTGATTTTTAAAAATTGTTTTTTTTTGGCAGTAAAATTACTTGAAAGTCTGTGCAAATGCTTTTAACTTAGCCACATAATTAGTACGTTAAAATTGCAATACATTTCAAAGTGCTGAAAATTGTCTAAACTTATGATCTGCAATTTATTTTCAAATCATTTTCTACTCTGGATTTCTTTTCAATTGATTTTTCTTGTTAGTAAAATTACTTAAAAATCAGTGGAAATGCTTTTAACTTATCCACATAATTAGTGCGTTAAAATTGCAATACATTTCAAAGTGCTAAAAATTCTCTAAACTTATGATCTGCAATTTTTTTTTAAATTGACTTTCTGAGTTTTAATTTTTTTTAAATTGGTTTTTCTTGTCGGGAAAAATACTTGAAAGAGTGGAAATGCTTTTAACTTATTCACATAATTAGTGCGTTAAAATTGCAATATATTTCAAAATGATGAAAATTGTCTAAATTTATGATTTGCAATTTTATTTTAATATGCCTTCTACTCACATTTTATTTTAGAAAAATTAGTTTTTTTTGGCAGTAAAATTACTTGAAAATCTGTGGAAATGCTTTTAACTTAGCCACATAATTAGTACGTTAAAATTGCAATACATTTAAAAGTTCTGAAAATTGTCTAAACTTATGATCTGCAATTGTTTTTCAAATCACCTTCTACTCAGTTTTGATTTTTAAAAATTGTTTTTTTTTGGCAGTAAAATTACTTGAAAGTCTGTGGAAATGCTTTTAACTTAGCCACATAATTAGTACGTTAAAATTGCAATACATTTAAAAGTGCTGAAGTTTGTCTAAACTTATGATCTGCAATTGTTTTTCAAATCACCTTCTACTCAGTTTTGATTTTAAAAAATCAGTTTTTTTTGGCAGTAAAATTACCTGAAAGTCTGTGGAAATGCTTTTAACTTATCCACATAGTTAGTGCGTTAAAATTGCAATACATTTCAAAGTGCTGAAAATTGTCTAAACTTATGATCTGCAATTATTTTCAAAATTATTTTCTACTCAGTTTAGATTTTTTTTCAATTGATTTTTCTTGTTAGGAAAATTACTTAAAAATCAGTGGAAATGCTTTTAACTTATCCACATAATTAGTGCGTTGAAATTGCAATACATTTCAAAGTGTAGAAAATTGTCTAACTTATGATCTGCAATTGTTTTTCAAATCATTTTCTAATCTGGATTTTTTTTCAATTGATTTTTCTTGTTAGTAAAATTACTTAAAAATCAGTGGAAATGCTTTTAACTTATCCACATAATTAGTGCGTTAAAATTGCAATACATTTCAAAGTGCTGAAATTTGTCTAAACTTATGATCTGCAATTTATTTTCAAATCATTTTCTACTCTGGATTTTTTTTCAATTGATTTTTCTTGTTAGTAAAATTACTTAAAAATCAGTGGAAATGCTTTTAATTTATCCACATAATTAGTGCGTTAAAATTGCAATACATTTCAATGTGTAGAAAATTGTCTAACTTATGATCTGCAATTGTTTTTCAAATCACCTTCTACTCAGTTTTGATTTTTAAAAATTGTTTTTTTTTGGCAGTAAAATTACTTGAAAGTCTGTGGAAATGCTTTTAACTTATCCACATAGTTAGTGCGTTAAAATTGCAATACATTTCAATGTGTAGAAAATTGTCTAACTTATGATCTGCAATTGTTTTTCAAATCACCTTCTACTCAGTTTTGATTTTTAAAAATTGTTTTTTTTTGGCAATAAAATTACTTGAAAGTCTGTGGAAATGCTTTTAACTTATCCACATAGTTAGTGCGTTAAAATTGCAATACATTTCAAATTCTGAAAATTGTCTAAACTTATGATCTGCAATTTATTTTCAAATCATTTTCTACTCTGGATTTTTTTTCAATTGATTTTTCTTGTTAGTAAAATTACTTAAAAATCAGTGGAAATGCTTTTAACTTATCCACATAGTTAGTGCGTTAAAATTGCAATACATTTCAAAGTGCTGAAAATTGTCTAAACTTATGATCTGCAATTTATTTTTAAAATCATTTTCTACTCATTGGATTTTTTTTCAATTGATTTTTCTTGTTAGTAAAATTACCTAAAAATCAGTGGAAATGCTTTTAACTTATCAACATAATTAGTACGTTAAAAATGCAATACATTTAAAAGTGCTAAAAATTCTCTAAACTTATGATCTGCAATTGTTTTTCAAATCACCTTCTACTCAGTTTTGATTTTTATAAATTGGTTTTTTTTGGCAGTAAAATTACTTGAAAGTCTGTGGAAATGCTTTTAACTTAGCCACATAATTAGTACGTTAAAATTGCAATACATTTAAAAGTGCTGAAAATTGTCTAAACTTATGATCTGCAATTGTTTTTCAAATCACCTTCTACTCAGTTTGGATTTTAAAAAATCTGTTTTTGTTGGCAGTAAAATTACCTGAAAGTCTGTGGAAATGCTTTTAACTTAGCCACATAATTAGTATGTTAAAATTTAAATACATTTAAAAGTGCTGAAAATTGTCTAAACTTATGATCTGCAATTGTTTTTCAAATCACCTTCTACTCAGTTTGGATTTTAAAAAATCTGTTTTTATTGGCAGTAAAATTACTTGAAAGTCTGTGGAAATGCTTTTAACTTAGCCACATAAATAGTATGTTAAAATTGCAATACATTTAAAAGTGCTGAAAATTGTCTAAACTTATGATCTGCAATTGTTTTTCAAATCACCTTCTACTCAGTTTGGATTTTAAAAAATCTGTTTATTTTGGCAGTAAAAGTACTTGAAAGTCTGTGGAAATGCTTTTAACTTAGCCACATAATTAGTACGTTAAAATTGCAATACATTTAAAAGTGCTGAAAATTGTCTAAACTTATGATCTGCAATTGTTTTTCAAATCACCTACTCAGTTTTAATTTTAAAAAATCTCTGTTTTTTGGCAGTAAAATTACTTGAAAGTCTGTGAAAATGCTTTTAACTTATCCACATCATTATTGCGTTAAAATTGCAATACATTTCAAAGTGCTGAAAATTGTCTAAACTTATGATCTGCAATTTATTTTCAAATCATTTTCTACTCTGGATTTTTTTTCATTGGATTTTCTTGTTAGTAAAATTACTTAAAAATCAGTGGAAATGCTTTTAACTTATTCACATAATTAGTGCGTTAAAATTGCAATACATTTCAAAATGATGAAAATTGTCTAAATTTATGATTTGCAATTTTATTTTAATATGCCTTTTACTCACATTTTATTTTAGAAAAATTAGTTTTTTTTGGCAGTAAAATTACTTGAAAGTCTGTGGAAATGCTTTTAACTTAGCCACATAGTTAGTGCGTTAAAATTGCAATACATTTCAAAGTGCTGAAAATTGTCTAAACTTATGGTCTGCAATTATTTTTTAAATCATTTTCTACTCAGTTTAGATTTTTTTTCAATTGATTTTTCTTGTTAGGAAAATTACTTAAAAATCAGTGGAAATGCTTTTAACTTATCCACATAGTTAGTGCGTTAAAATTGCAATACATTTCAAAGTGCTGAAAATTGTCTAAACTTATGATCTGCAATTATTTTCAAAATCATTTTCTACTCTGGATTTTTTTTCAATTGATTTTTCTTGTTAGGAAAATTACTTAAAAATCAGTGGAAATGCTTTTAACTTATCCACATAATTAGTGCGTTGAAATTGCAATACATTTCAAAGTGTAGAAAATTGTCTAACTTATGATCTGCAATTGTTTTTCAAATCACCTCCCTACTCAGTTTGATTTTTTAAAATTGTTTTTTTTTGGCAGTAAAATTACTTGAAAGTCTGTGGAAATGCTTTTAACTTAGCCACATAATTAGTACGTTAAAATTGCAATACATTTAAAAGTGCTGAAAATTGTCTAAACTTATGATCTGCAATTGTTTTTCAAATCACCTTCTATTCAGTTTTGATTTTAAAAAATCTGTTTTTTTTGGCAGTAAAATTACTTGAAAGTCTGTGGAAATGCTTTTAACTTATCCACATAGTTAGTGCGTTAAAATTGCAATACATTTCAAATTCTGAAAATTGTCTAAACTTATGATCTGCAATTTATTTTCAAATCATTTTCTACTCTGGATTTTTTTTCAATTGATTTTTCTTGTTAGTAAAATTACTTAAAAATCAGTGGAAATGCTTTTAACTTATCCACATAGTTAGTGCGTTAAAATTGCAATACATTTCAAAGTGCTGAAAATTGTCTAAACTTATGATCTGCAATTTATTTTTAAAATCATTTTCTACTCATTGGATTTTTTTTCAATTGATTTTTCTTGTTAGTAAAATTACCTAAAAATCAGTGGAAATGCTTTTAACTTATCAACATAATTAGTACGTTAAAAATGCAATACATTTAAAAGTGCTGAAAATTGTCTAAACTTATGATCTGCAATTATTTTTAAAATCATTTTCTACTGTTTAGATTTTTTTCAATTGATTTTTCTTGTTAAAAAAATTACTAAAAAATCAGTGGAAATGCTTTTAACATCCACATAATTAGTGCGTTAAAATTGCAATACATTTCAAAGTGCTAAAAATTCTCTAAACTTATGATCTGCAATTGTTTTTCAAATCACCTTCTACTAGTTTTGATTTTTATAAATTGGTTTTTTTTGGCAGTAAAATTACTTGAAAGTCTGTGGAAATGCTTTTAACTTAGCCACATAATTAGTACGTTAAAATTGCAATACATTTAAAAGTGCTGAAAATTGTCTAAACTTATGATCTGCAATTGTTTTTCAAATCACCTTCTACTCAGTTTGGATTTTTAAAAATCTGTTTTTTTTGGCAGTAAAATTACCTGAAAGTCTGTGGAAATGCTTTTAACTTAGCCACATAATTAGTATGTTAAAATTTAAATACATTTAAAAGTGCTGAAAATTGTCTAAACTTATGATCTGCAATTGTTTTTCAAATCACCTTCTACTCAGTTTGGATTTTAAAAAATCTGTTTTTATTGGCAGTAAAATTACTTGAAAGTCTGTGGAAATGCTTTTAACTTAGCCACATAATTAGTATGTTAAAATTGCAATACATTTAAAAGTGCTGAAAATTGTCTAAACTTATGATCTGCAATTGTTTTTCAAATCACCTTCTACTCAGTTTGGATTTTAAAAAATCTGTTTTTTTTGGCAGTAAAAGTACTTGAAAGTCTGTGAAAATGCTTTTAACTTAGCCACATAATTAGTACGTTAAAATTGCAATACATTTAAAAGTGCTGAAAATTGTCTAAACTTATGATCTGCAATTGTTTTTCAAATCACCTACTCAGTTTTAATTTTAAAAAATCTCTGTTTTTTGGCAGTAAAATTACTTGAAAGTCTGTGAAAATGCTTTTAACTTATCCACATCATTAGTGCGTTAAAATTGCAATACATTTCAAAGTGCTGAAAATTGTCTAAACTTATGATCTGCAATTTATTTTCAAATCATTTTCTACTCTGGATTTTTTTTCATTGGATTTTCTTGTTAGTAAAATTACATAAAAATCAGTGGAAATGCTTTTAACTTATCCACATAATTAGTGCGTTAAAATTGCAATACATTTCAAAGTGCTAAAAATTCTCTAAACTTATGATCTGCAATTTTTTTTTAAATTGACTTTCTGAGTTTTAATTTTTTTTAAATTGGTTTTTCTTGTCGGGAAAATTACTTGAAAGAGTGGAAATGCTTTTAACTTATTCACATAATTAGTGCGTTAAAATTGCAATACATTTCAAAATGATGAAAATTGTCTAAATTTATGATTTGCAATTTTATTTTAATATGCCTTTTACTCACATTTTATTTTAGAAAAATTAGTTTTTTTTGGCAGTAAAATTACTTGAAAGTCTGTGGAAATGCTTTTAACTTAGCCACATAGTTAGTGCGTTAAAATTGCAATACATTTCAAAGTGCTGAAAATTGTCTAAACTTATGGTCTGCAATTATTTTCAAAATTATTTTCTACTCAGTTTAGATTTTTTTTCAATTGATTTTTCTTGTTAGGAAAATTACTTAAAAATCAGTGGAAATGCTTTTAACTTATGCACATAATTAGTGCGTTGAAATTGCAATACATTTCAAAGTGTAGAAAATTGTCTATTTTATGATCTGCAATTGTTTTTCAAATCACCTTCTACTTAGTTTTGATTTTTAAAAATTGTTTTTTTTTGGCAGTAAAATTACTTGAAAGTCTGTGGAAATGCTTTTAACTTAGCCACATAATTAGTACGTTAAAATTGCAATACATTTCAAAGTGCTGAAAATTGTCTAAACTTATGATCTGCAATTTATTTTCAAATCATTTTCTACTCTGGATTTTTTTTCAATTGATTTTTCTTGTTAGTAAAATTATTTAAAAATCAGTGGAAATGCTTTTAACTTATCCACATAATTAGTGCGTTAAAATTGCAATACATTTCAAAGTGCTAAAAATTCTCTAAACTTATGATCTGCAATTTTTTTGTAAATTGACTTTCTGAGTTTAAATTTTTTTTAAATTGGTTTTTCTTGTCGGGAAAATTACTTGAAAGAGTGGAAATGCTTTTAACTTATTCACATAATTAGTGCGTTAAAATTGCAATACATTTCAAAATGATGAAAATTGTCTAAATTTATGATTTGCAATTTTATTTTAATATGCCTTCTACTCACATTTTATTTTAAAAAAATTAGTTTTTTTTGGCAGTAAAATTACTTGAAAGTCTGTGGAAATGCTTTTAACTTAGCCACATAATTAGTACGTTAAAATTTCAATACATTTAAAAGTGCTGAAAATTGTCTAAAATTATGATCTGCAATTGTTTTTCAAATCACCTTCTACTCAGTTTGGATTTTAAAAAATCTGTTTTTTTTGGCAGTAAAATTACTTGAAAGTCTGTGGAAATGCTTTTAACTTAGCCACATAATTAGTATGTTAAAATTGCAATACATTTAAAAGTGCTGAAAATTGTCTAAACTTATGATCTGCAATTGTTTTTCAAATCACCTTCTACTCAGTTTGGATTTTAAAAAATCTCTTTTTTTTGGCAGTAAAATTACTTGAAAGTCTGTGGAAATGCTTTTAACTTAGCCACATAATTAGTATGTTAAAATTGCAATACATTTCAAAGTGCTGAAAATTGTCTAAACTTATGATCTGCAATTTATTTTCAAATCATTTTCTACTCTGGATTTTTTTCAATTGATTTTTCTTGTTAGTAAAATTACTTAAAAATCAATGGAAATGCTTTTAACTTATCCACATAATTAGTGCGTTAAATTTGCAATACGTTTCAAAGTGTAGAAAATTGTCTAACTTATGATCTGCAATTGTTTTTCAAATCACCTTCTACTCAGTTTTGATTTTTTTAAATTGGTTTTTTTTGGCAGTAAAATTACTTGAAAGTCTGTGGAAATGCTTTTAACTTAGCCACATAATTAGTACGTTAAAATTGCAATACATTTAAAAGTGCTGAAAATTGTCTAAACTTATGATCTGCAATTGTTTTTCAAATCACCTACTCAGTTTAAATTTTAAAAAATCTCTTTTTTTTGGCAGTAAAATTACTTGAAAGTCTGTGGAAATGCTTTTAACTTATCCACATAGTTAGTGCGTTAAAATTGCAATACATTTCAAAGTGCTGAAAATTGTCTAAACTTATGATCTGCAATTTATTTTCAAATCATTTTCTACTCTGGATTTTTTTTCAATGGATTTTCTTGTTAGTAAAATTACTTAAAAATCAGTGGAAAAGCTTTTAACTTATCCACATAATTAGTGCGTTAAAATTGCAATACATTTCAAAGTGCTAAAAATTCTCTAAACTTATGATCTGCAATTTTTTTTTAAATTGACTTTCTGAGTTTTAATTTTTTTTAAATTGGTTTTTCTTGTCGGGAAAATTACTTGAAAGAGTGAAATGCTTTTAACTTATTCACATAATTAGTGCGTTAAAATTGCAATACATTTCAAAATGATGAAAATTGTCTAAATTTATGATTTGCAATTTTATTTTAATATGCCTTCTACTCACATTTTATTTTAGAAAAATTAGTTTTTTTTGGCAGTAAAATTACTTGAAAGTCTGTGGAAATGCTTTTAACTTAGCCACATAATTAGTACGTTAAAATTGCAATACATTTAAAAGTGCTGAAAATTGTCTAAACTTATGATCTGCAATTGTTTTTCAAATCACCTTCTACTCAGTTTGGATTTTAAAAAATCGGTTTTTTTTGGCAGTAAAATTATCTGAAAGTTTGTGGAAATGCTTTTAACTTAGCCACGTAATTAGTATGTTAAAATTTCAATACATTTAAAAGTGCTGAAAATTGTCTAAACTTATGATCTGCAGTTGTTTTTCAAATCACCTTCTACTCAGTTTTGATCTTAAAAAATCTGTTTTTTTTGGCAGTAAAATTACTTGAAAGTCTGTGGAAATGCTTTTAACTTATCCACATAGTTAGTGCGTTAAAATTGCAATACATTTCAAAGTGCTGAAAATTGTCTAAACTTATGATCTGCAATTTATTTTCAAATCATTTTCTACTCTGGATTTTTTTTCAATTGATTTTTCTTGTTAGTAAAATTACTTAAAAATCAGTGGAAATGCTTTTAACTTATCCACATAGTTAGTGCGTTAAAAATGCAATACATTTCAAAGTGCTGAAAATTGTCTAAACTTATGATCTGCAATTTATTTTTAAAATCATTATCTACTCATTGGATTTTTTTTCAATTGATTTTTCTTGTTAGTAAAATTACCTAAAAATCAGTGGAAATGCTTTTAACTTATCAACAAAATTAGTGCGTTAAAAATGCAATACATTTAAAAGTGCTGAAAATTGTCTAAACTTATGATCTGCAATTTTTTTTTAAATTGACTTTCTGAGTTTTAATTTTTTTTCAATTGGTTTTTCTTGTCGGGAAAATTACTTGAAAGAGTGGAAATGCTTTTAACTTATTCACATAATTAGTATGTTAAAATTGCAATACATTTCAAAATGATGAAAATTGTCTAAATTAATGATTTGCAATTTTATTTTAATATGCCTTCTACTCACTTTTTATTTTAGAAAAATTAGTTTTCCTTATCAGTAAAATTACTTGAAAGTCAGTGGAAATGCTTTTAACGTATATACATAATTAGTGCGTTAAAATTGCAATACATTTCAAAGTGTAGAAAATTGTCTAAACTTATGATCTGCAATTGTTTTTCAAATCACCTTCTACTCAGTTTTGATTTTAAAAAATTTGTTTTTTTTGGCAGTAAAATTACTTGAAAGTCTGGGGAAATGCTTTTAACTTAGCCACATAATTAGTACGTTAAAATTGCAATACATTTAAAAGTGCTGAAAATTGTCTAAACTTATGATCTGCAGTTGTTTTTCAAATCACCTTCTACTCAGTTTTGATTTTAAAAAATCTGTTTTTTTTGGCAGTAAAATTACTTGAAAGTCTGTGGAAATCTTTTAACTTATCCACATAGTTAGTGCGTTAAAATTGCAATACATTTCAAAGTGCTGAAAATTGTCTAAACGTATGATCTGCAATTTATTTTTAAATCATTTTCTACTCTGGATTTTTTTTCAATTGATTTTTCTTGTTAGTAAAATTACTTAAAAATCAGTGGAAATGCTTTCAACTTATCCACATAGTTAGTGCGTTAAAAATGCAATACATTTCAAAGTGCTGAAAATTGTCTAAACTTATGATCTGCAATTTATTTTTAAAATCATTATCTACTCATTGGATTTTTTTTCAATTGATTTTTCTTGTTAGTAAAATTACCTAAAAATCAGTGGAAATGCTTTTAACTTATCAACAAAATTAGTGCGTTAAAAATGCAATACATTTAAAAGTGCTGAAAATTGTCTAAACTTATGATCTGCAATTGTTTTTCAAATCACCTTCTACTCAGTTTGGATTTTTAAAAATCTGTTTTTTTTGGCAGTAAAATTACTTGAAAGTCTGTGGAAATGCTTTTAACTTAGCCACATAATTAGTACGTTAAAATTGCAATACATTTAAAAGTGTAGAAAATTGTCTAAACTTATGATCTGCAATTGTTTTTCAAATTACCTTCTACTCAGTTTTGATTTTAAAAAATCTGTTTTTTTTGGCAGTAAAAATACTTGAAAGTCTGTGGAAATGCTTTTCACTTAGCCACATAATTAGTACGTTAAAATTGCAATACATTTAAAAGTGCTGAAAATTGTCTAAACTTATGATCTGCAATTGTTTTTCAAATCACCTTCTACTCAGTTTGGATTTTAAAAAATCAGTTTTTTTTGGCAGTAAAATTACCTGAAAGTCTGTGGAAATGCTTTTAACTTAGCCACATAATTAGTATGTTAAAATTTCAATACATTTAAAAGTGCTGAAAATTGTCTAAACGTATGATCTGCAATTGTTTTTCAAATCACCTTCTACTCAGTTTTGATTTTAAAAAATCTGTTTTTTTTGGCAGTAAAATTACTTGAAAGTCTGTGGAAATGCTTTTAACTTATCCACATAGTTAGTGCGTTAAAATTGCAATACATTTAAAAGTGCTGAAAATTGTCTAAACTTATGATCTGCAATTGTTTTTCAAATCACCTTCTACTCAGTTTGGATTTTAAAAAATCTATTTTTTTTAGCAGTAAAATTACTTGAAAGTCTGTGGAAATGCTTTTAACTTAGCCACATAATTAGTACGTTAAAATTGCAATACATTTAAAAGTGCTGAAAATTGTCTAAACTTATGATCTGCAATTATTTTTAAAATCATTTTTTACATATTGGATTTTTTTTCAATTGATTTTTCTTGTTAGTAAAATTACTTAAAAATCAGTGGAAATGCTTTTAACTTATCCACATAATTAGTGCGTTAAAATTGCAATACATTTCAAAATGATGAAAATTGTCTAAATTTATGATTTGCAATTTTATTTTAATATGCCTTCTACTCACATTTTATTTTAGAAAAATTAGTTTTTTTTGGCAGTAAAATTACTTGAAAGTCTGTGGAAATGCTTTTAACTTAGCCACATAATTAGTACGTTAAAATTGCAATACATTTAAAAGTGCTGAAAATTGTCTAAACTTATGATCTGCAATTGTTTTTCAAATCACCTTCTACTCAGTTTGGATTTTAAAAAATCTGTTTTTTTTGGCAGTAAAATTACTTGAAAGTCTGTGGAAATGCTTTTAACTTATCCACATAGTTAGTGCGTTAAAAATGCAATACATTTCAAAGTGCTGAAAATTGTCTAAACTTATGATCTGCAATTTTTTTTTAAATTGACTTTCTGAGTTTTAATTTTTTTTCAATTGGTTTTTCTTGTCGGGAAAATTACTTGAAAGAGTGGAAATGCTTTTAACTTATTCACATAATTAGTATGTTAAAATTGCAATACATTTCAAAATGATGAAAATTGTCTAAATTTATGATTTGCAATTTTATTTTAATATGCCTTCTACTCACTTTTTATTTTAGAAAAATTAGTTTTCCTTATCAGTAAAATTACTTGAAAGTCAGTGGAAATGCTTTTAACGTATATACATAATTAGTGCGTTAAAATTGCAATACATTTCAAAGTGTAGAAAATTGTCTAAACTTATGATCTGCAATTGTTTTTCAAATCACCTTCTACTCAGTTTTGATTTTAAAAAATCTGTTTTTTTTGGCAGTAAAATTACTTGAAAGTCTGTGGAAATGCTTTTAACTTATCCACATAGTTAGTGCGTTAAAAATGCAATACATTTCAA
The DNA here is from genome assembly GCA_036924085.1 of Ariolimax columbianus. NCBI lineage: Eukaryota > Metazoa > Mollusca > Gastropoda > Stylommatophora > Arionidae > Ariolimax > Ariolimax columbianus. The sequence goes on along the minus strand of JAVGWX010000078.1, from coordinate 170,107 downwards.
AGTGCTGAAAATTGTCTAAACTTATGATCTGCAATTTTTTTTTAAATTGACTTTCTGAGTTTTAATTTTTTTTCAATTGGTTTTTCTTGTCGGGAAAATTACTTGAAAGAGTGGAAATGCTTTTAACTTATTCACATAATTAGTATGTTAAAATTGCAATACATTTCAAAATGATGAAAATTGTCTAAATTTATGATTTGCAATTTTATTTTAATATGCCTTCTACTCACTTTTTATTTTAGAAAAATTAGTTTTCCTTATCAGTAAAATTACTTGAAAGTCAGTGGAAATGCTTTTAACGTATATACATAATTAGTGCGTTAAAATTGCAATACATTTCAAAGTGTAGAAAATTGTCTAAACTTATGATCTGCAATTGTTTTTCAAATCACCTTCTACTCAGTTTTGATTTTAAAAAATTTGTTTTTTTTGGCAGTAAAATTACTTGAAAGTCTGGGGAAATGCTTTTAACTTAGCCACATAATTAGTACGTTAAAATTGCAATACATTTAAAAGTGCAGAAAATTGTCTAAACTTATGATCTGCAATTGTTTTTCAAATCACCTTCTACTCAGTTTGGATTTTTAAAAATCTGTTTTTTTTGGCAGTAAAATTACTTGAAAGTCTGTGCAAATGCTTTTAACTTAGCCACATAATTAGTACGTTAAAATTGCAATACATTTCAAAGTGTAGAAAATTGTCTAAACTTATGATCTGCAATTGTTTTTCAAATTACCTTCTACTCAGTTTTGATTTTTAAAAATCTGTTTTTTTTGGCAGTAAAATTACTTGAAAGTCTGTGGAAATGCTTTTAACTTAGCCACATAATTAGTACGTTAAAATTGCAATACATTTAAAAGTGCTGAAAATTGTCTAAACTTATGATCTGCAATTGTTTTTCAAATCACTTTCTACTCAGTTTGGATTTTAAAAAATCAGTTTTTTTTGGCAGTAAAATTACCTGAAAGTCTGTGGAAATGCTTTTAACTTAGCCACATAATTAGTATGTTAAAATTTCAATACATTTAAAAGTGCTGAAAATTGTCTAAACGTATGATCTGCAATTGTTTTTCAAATCACCTTCTACTCAGTTTTAATTTTAAAAAATCTGTTTTTTTTGGCAGTAAAATTACTTGAAAGTCTGTGGAAATGCTTTTAACTTAGCCACATAATTATTACGTTAAAATTGCAATACATTTAAAAGTGCTGAAAATTGTCTAAACTTATGATCTGCAATTGTTTTTCAAATCACCTTCTACTCAGTTTGGATTTTAAAAAATCTATTTTTTTTAGCAGTAAAATTACTTGAAAGTCTGTGGAAATGCTTTTAACTTAGCCACATAATTAGTACGTTAAAATTGCAATACATTTAAAAGTGCTGAAAATTGTCTAAACTTATGATCTGCAATTATTTTTAAAATCATTTTCTACATATTGGATTTTTTTTCAATTGATTTTTCTTGTTAGTAAAATTACTTAAAAATCAGTGGAAATGCTTTTAACTTATCCACATAATTAGTGCGTTAAAATTGCAATACATTTCAAAATGATGAAAATTGTCTAAATTTTTGATTTGCAATTTTATTTTAATATGCCTTCTACTCACATTTTATTTTAGAAAAATTAGTTTTTTTTGGCAGTAAAATTACTTGAAAGTCTGTGGAAATGCTTTTAACTTAGCCACATAATTAGTACGTTAAAATTGCAATACATTTAAAAGTGCTGAAAATTGTCTAAACTTATGATCTGCAATTGTTTTTCAAATCACCTTCTACTCAGTTTGGATTTTAAAAAATCTGTTTTTTTTGGCAGTAAAATTACCTGAAAGTCTGTGGAAATGCTTTTAACTTAGCCACATAATTAGTATGTTAAAATTTCAATACATTTAAAAGTGCTGAAAATTGTCTAAACGTATGATCTGCAATTGTTTTTCAAATCACTTTCTACTCAGTTTTGATTTTTAAAAATCTTTTTTTTTTGGCAGTAAAATTACTTGAAAGTCTGTGGAAATGCTTTTAACTTAGCCACATAATTAGTACGTTAAAATTGCAATACATTTAAAAGTGCTGAAAATTGTCTAAACTTATGATCTGCAATTGTTTTTCAAATCACCTTCTACTTAGTTTGGATTTTAAAAAATCTATTTTTTTTAGCAGTAAAATTACTTGAAAGTCTGTGGAAATGCTTTTAACTTAGCCACATAATTAGTACGTTAAAATTGCAATACATTTAAAAGTGCTGAAAATTGTCTAAACTTATGATCTGCAATTATTTTTTAAATCATTTTCTACTCATTGGATTTTTTTTCAATTGATTTTTCTTGTTAGTAAAATTACTTAAAAATCAGTGGAAATGCTTTTAACTTATCCACATAGTTAGTGCGTTAAAATTGCAATACATTTCAAAGTGCTGAAAATTGTCTAAACTTATGATCTGCAATTTATTTTCAAATCATTTTCTACTCTGGATTTTTTTTCAATTGATTTTTCTTGTTAGTAAAATTACTTAAAAATCAGTGGAAATGCTTTTAACTTATCCACATAGTTAGTGCGTTAAAAATGCAATACATTTCAAAGCGCTGAAAATTGTCTAAACTTATGATCTGCAATTTATTTTTAAAATCATTATCTACTCATTGGATTTTTTTTCAATTGATTTTTCTTGTTAGTAAAATTACCTAAAAATCAGTGGAAATGCTTTTAACTTATCAACAAAATTAGTTCGTTAAAAATGCAATACATTTAAAAGTGCTGAAAATTGTCTAAACTTATGATCTGCAATTTTTTTTTAAATTGACTTTCTGAGTTTTAATTTTTTTTCAATTGGTTTTTCTTGTCGGGAAAATTACTTGAAAGAGTGGAAATGCTTTTAACTTATTCACATAATTAGTATGTTAAAATTGCAATACATTTCAAAATGATGAAAATTGTCTAAATTTATGATTTGCAATTTTATTTTAATATGCCTTCTACTCACTTTTTATTTTAGAAAAATTAGTTTTCCTTATCAGTAAAATTACTTGAAAGTCAGTGGAAATGCTTTTAACTTAGCCACATAATTAGTGCGTTAAAATTGCAATACATTTCAAAGTGTAGAAAATTGTCTAAACTTATGATCTACAATTGTTTTTCAAATCACCTTCTACTCAGTTTTGATTTTAAAAAATTTGTTTTTTTGGCAGTAAAATTACTTGAAAGTCTGGGGAAATGCTTTTAACTTAGTCACATAATTAGTACGTTAAAATTGCAATACATTTAAAAGTGCAGAAAATTGTCTAAACTTATGATCTGCAATTGTTTTTCAAATCACCTTCTACTCAGTTTTGATTTTAAAAAATCTGGTTTTTTTGGCAGTAAAATTACTTGAAAGTCTGTGGAAATGCTTTTAACTTAGCCACATAATTAGTACGTTAAAATTGCAATACATTTCAAAGTGTAGAAAATTGTCTAAACTTATGATCTGCAATTGTTTTTCAAATTACCTTCTACTCAGTTTTAATTTTAAAAAATCTGTTTTTTTTGGCAGTAAAATTACTTGAAAGTCTGTGGAAATGCTTTTAACTTAGCCACATAATTAGTACGTTAAAATTGCAATACATTTAAAAGTGCTGAAAATTGTCTAAACTTATGATCTGCAATTGTTTTTCAAATCACCTTCTACTCAGTTTGGATTTTAAAAAATCTGTTTTTTTTGGCAGTAAAATTACCTGAAAGTCTGTGGAAATGCTTTTAACTTAGCCACATAATTAGTATGTTAAAATTTCAATACATTTAAAAGTGCTGAAAATTGTCTAAACGTATGATCTGCAATTGTTTTTCAAATCACCTTCTACTCAGTTTTGATTTTAAAAAATCTGTTTTTTTTGGCAGTAAAATTACTTGAAAGTCTGTGGAAATGCTTTTAACTTATCCACATAGTTAGTGCGTTAAAATTGCAATACATTTAAAAGTGCTGAAAATTGTCTAAACTTATGATCTGCAATTGTTTTTCAAATCACCTTCTACTCAGTTTGGATTTTAAAAAATTTATTTTTTTTAGCAGTAAAATTACTTGAAAGTCTGTGGAAATGCTTTTAACTTAGCCACATAATTAGTACGTTAAAATTGCAATACATTTAAAAGTGCTGAAAATTGTCTAAACTTATGATCTGCAATTATTTTTTAAATCATTTTCTACATATTGGATTTTTTTTCAATTGATTTTTCTTGTTAGTAAAATTACTTAAAAATCAGTGGAAATGCTTTTAACTTATTCACATAATTAGTATGTTAAAATTGCAATACATTTCAAAATGATGAAAATTGTCTAAATTTATGATTTGCAATTTTATTTTAATATGCCTTCTACTACTTTTTATTTTAGAAAAATTAGTTTTCCTTATCAGTAAAATTACTTGAAAGTCTGGGGAAATGCTTTTAACTTAGCCACATGATTAGTACGTTAAAATTGCAATACATTTCAAAATGATGAAAATTGTCTAAACTTATGATCTGCAATTGTTTTTCAAATCACCTTCTACTCAGTTTTGATTTTAAAAAATCTGTTTTTTTTGGCAGTAAAATTACTTGAAAGTCTGTGGAAATGCTTTTAACTTAGCCACATAATTAGTACGTTAAAATTGCAATACATTTCAAAATGATGAAAATTGTCTAAACTTATGATCTGCAATTGTTTTTCAAATCACCTTCTACTCAGTTTGGATTTTTAAAAATCTGTTTTTTTTGGCAGTAAAATTACTTGAAAGTCTGTGGAAATGCTTTTAACTTAGCCACATAATTAGTACGTTAAAATTGCAATACATTTAAAAGTGTAGAAAATTGTCTAAGTTATGATCTGCAATTGTTTTTCAAATTACCTTCTACTCAGTTTTAATTTTTAAAAATCTGTTTTTTTTGGCAGTAAAATTACTTGAAAGTCTGTGGAAATGCTTTTAACTTAGCCACATAATTAGTACGTTAAAATTGCAATACATTTAAAAGTGCTGAAAATTGTCTAAACTTATGATCTGCAATTGTTTTTCAAATCACCTTCTACTCAGTTTGGATTTTAAAAAATCAGTTTTTTTTGGCAGTAAAATTACTTGAAAGTCTGTGGAAATGCTTTTAACTTAGCCACATAATTATTACGTTAAAATTGCAATACATTTAAAAGTGCTGAAAATTGTCTAAACTTATGATCTGCAATTGTTTTTCAAATCACCTTCTACTCAGTTTGGATTTTAAAAAATCTATTTTTTTTAGCAGTAAAATTACTTGAAAGTCTGTGGAAATGCTTTTAACTTAGCCACATAATTAGTACGTTAAAATTGCAATACATTTAAAAGTGCTGAAAATTGTCTAAACTTATGATCTGCAATTATTTTTTAAATCATTTTCTACATATTGGATTTTTTTTCAATTGATTTTTCTTGTTAGTAAAATTACTTAAAAATCAGTGGAAATGCTTTTAACTTATTCACATAATTAGTATGTTAAAATTGCAATACATTTCAAAATGATGAAAATTGTCTAAATTTATGATTTGCAATTTTATTTTAATATGCCTTCTACTACTTTTTATTTTAGAAAAATTAGTTTTCCTTATCAGTAAAATTACTTGAAAGTCTGGGGAAATGCTTTTAACTTAGCCACATAATTAGTACGTTAAAATTGCAATACATTTCAAAATGATGAAAATTGTCTAAACTTATGATCTGCAATTGTTTTTCAAATCACCTTCTACTCAGTTTTGATTTTAAAAAATCTGTTTTTTTTGGCAGTAAAATTACTTGAAAGTCTGTGGAAATGCTTTTAACTTAGCCACATAATTAGTACGTTAAAATTGCAATACATTTCAAAATGATGAAAATTGTCTAAACTTATGATCTGCAATTGTTTTTCAAATCACCTTCTACTCAGTTTGGATTTTTAAAAATCTGTTTTTTTTGGCAGTAAAATTACTTGAAAGTCTGTGGAAATGCTTTTAACTTAGCCACATAATTAGTACGTTAAAATTGCAATACATTTCAAAATGATGAAAATTGTCTAAACTTATGATCTGCAATTGTTTTTCAAATCACCTTCTACTCAGTTTGGATTTTTAAAAATCTGTTTTTTTTGGCAGTAAAATTACTTGAAAGTCTGTGGAAATGCTTTTAACTTAGCCACATAATTAGTACGTTAAAATTGCAATACATTTAAAAGTGTAGAAAATTGTCTAAGTTATGATCTGCAATTGTTTTTCAAATTACCTTCTACTCAGTTTTAATTTTTAAAAATCTGTTTTTTTTGGCAGTAAAATTACTTGAAAGTCTGTGGAAATGCTTTTAACTTAGCCACATAATTAGTACGTTAAAATTGCAATACATTTAAAAGTGCTGAAAATTGTCTAAACTTATGATCTGCAATTGTTTTTCAAATCACCTTCTACTCAGTTTGGATTTTAAAAAATCAGTTTTTTTTGGCAGTAAAATTACTTGAAAGTCTGTGGAAATGCTTTTAACTTAGCCACATAATTATTACGTTAAAATTGCAATACATTTAAAAGTGCTGAAAATTGTCTAAACTTATGATCTGCAATTGTTTTTCAAATCACCTTCTACTCAGTTTGGATTTTAAAAAATCTATTTTTTTTAGCAGTAAAATTACTTGAAAGTCTGTGGAAATGCTTTTAACTTAGCCACATAATTAGTACGTTAAAATTGCAATACATTTAAAAGTGCTGAAAATTGTCTAAACTTATGATCTGCAATTATTTTTTAAATCATTTTCTACATATTGGATTTTTTTTCAATTGATTTTTCTTGTTAGTAAAATTACTTAAAAATCAGTGGAAATGCTTTTAACTTATTCACATAATTAGTATGTTAAAATTGCAATACATTTCAAAATGATGAAAATTGTCTAAATTTATGATTTGCAATTTTATTTTAATATGCCTTCTACTACTTTTTATTTTAGAAAAATTAGTTTTCCTTATCAGTAAAATTACTTGAAAGTCTGGGGAAATGCTTTTACCTTAGCCACATAATTAGTACGTTAAAATTGCAATACATTTCAAAATGATGAAAATTGTCTAAACTTATGATCTGCAATTGTTTTTCAAATCACCTTCTACTCAGTTTTGATTTTAAAAAATCTGTTTTTTTTGGCAGTAAAATTACTTGAAAGTCTGTGGAAATGCTTTTAACTTAGCCACATAATTAGTACGTTAAAATTGCAATACATTTCAAAATGATGAAAATTGTCTAAACTTATGATCTGCAATTGTTTTTCAAATCACCTTCTACTCAGTTTGGATTTTTAAAAATCTGTTTTTTTTGGCAGTAAAATTACTTGAAAGTCTGTGGAAATGCTTTTAACTTAGCCACATAATTAGTACGTTAAAATTGCAATACATTTAAAAGTGTAGAAAATTGTCTAAACTTATGATCTGCAATTGTTTTTCAAATTACCTTCTACTCAGTTTTAATTTTAAAAAATCTGTTTTTTTTGGCAGTAAAATTACTTGAAAGTCTGTGGAAATGCTTTTAACTTAGCCACATAATTAGTACGTTAAAATTGCAATACATTTAAAAGTGCTGAAAATTGTCTAAACTTATGATCTGCAATTGTTTTTCAAATCACCTTCTACTCAGTTTGGATTTTAAAAAATCAGTTTTTTTTGGCAGTAAAATTACCTGAAAGTCTGTGGAAATGCTTTTAACTTAGCCACATAATTAGTATGTTAAAATTGCAATACATTTAAAAGTGCTGAAAATTGTCTAAACTTATGATCTGCAATTGTTTTTCAAATCACCTTCTACTCAGTTTTGATTTTAAAAAATCTGTTTTTTTTGGCAGTAAAATTACTTGAAAGTCTGTGGAAATGCTTTTAACTTAGCCACATAATTATTACGTTAAAATTGCAATACATTTAAAAGTGCTGAAAATTGTCTAAACTTATGATCTGCAATTGTTTTTCAAATCACCTTCTACTCAGTTTGGATTTTAAAAAATCTATTTTTTTTAGCAGTAAAATTACTTGAAAGTCTGTGGAAATGCTTTTAACTTAGCCACATAATTAGTACGTTAAAATTGCAATACATTTCAAAGTGCTGAAAATTGTCTAAACTTATGATCTGCAATTTATTTTCAAATCATTTTCTACTCTGGATTTTTTTTCAATGGATTTTCTTGTTAGTAAAATTACTTAAAAATCAGTGGAAAAGCTTTTAACTTATCCACATAATTAGTGCGTTAAAATTGCAATACATTTCAAAGTGCTAAAAATTCTCTAAACTTATGATCTGCAATTTTTTTTTTAATTGACTTTCTGAGTTTTAATTTTTTTTAAATTGGTTTTTCTTGTCGGGAAAATTACTTGAAAGAGTGGAAATGCTTTTAACTTATTCACATAATTAGTGCGTTAAAATTGCAATACATTTCAAAATGATGAAAATTGTCTAAATTTAGGATTTGCAATTTTATTTTAATATGCCTTCTACTCACATTTTATTTTAGAAAAATTAGTTTTTTTTGGCAGTAAAATTACTTGAAAGTCTGTGGAAATGCTTTTAACTTAGCCACATAATTAGTACGTTAAAATTGCAATACATTTAAAAGTGCTGAAAATTGTCTAAACTTATGATCTGCAGTTGTTTTTCAAATCACCTTCTACTCAGTTTTGATTTTTAAAAATCTGTTTTTTTTGGCAGTAAAATTACTTGAAAGTCTGTGGAAATCTTTTAACTTATCCACATAGTTAGTGCGTTAAAATTGCAATACATTTCAAAGTGCTGAAAATTGTCTAAACTTATGATCTGCAATTTATTTTTAAATCATTTTCTACTCTGGATTTTTTTTCAATTGATTTTTCTTGTTAGTAAAATTACTTAAAAATCAGTGGAAATGCTTTCAACTTATCCACATAGTTAGTGCGTTAAAAATGCAATACATTTCAAAGTGCTGAAAATTGTCTAAACTTATGATCTGCAATTTATTTTTAAAATCATTATCTACTCATTGGATTTTTTTTCAATTGATTTTTCTTGTTAGTAAAATTACCTAAAAATCAGTGGAAATGCTTTTAACTTATCAACAAAATTAGTGCGTTAAAAATGCAATACATTTAAAAGTGCTGAAAATTGTCTAAACTTATGATCTGCAATTTTTTTTTAAATTGACTTTCTGAGTTTTAATTTTTTTTCAATTGGTTTTTCTTGTCGGGAAAATTACTTGAAAGAGTGGAAATGCTTTTAACTTATTCACATAATTAGTATGTTAAAATTGCAATACATTTCAAAATGATGAAAATTGTCTAAATTTATGATTTGCAATTTTATTTTAATATGCCTTCTACTCACTTTTTATTTTAGAAAAATTAGTTTTCCTTATCAGTAAAATTACTTGAAAGTCAGTGGAAATGCTTTTAACGTATATACATAATTAGTGCGTTAAAATTGCAATACATTTCAAAGTGTAGAAAATTGTCTAAACTTATGATCTGCAATTGTTTTTCAAATCACCTTCTACTCAGTTTTGATTTTAAAAAATTTGTATTTTTTGGCAGTAAAATTACTTGAAAGTCTGGGGAAATGCTTTTAACTTAGCCACATAATTAGTACGTTAAAATTGCAATACATTTAAAAGTGCTGAAAATTGTCTAAACTTATGATCTGCAATTGTTTTTCAAATCACCTTCTACTCAGTTTGGATTTTTAAAAATCTGTTTTTTTTGGCAGTAAAATTACTTGAAAGTCTGTGGAAATGCTTTTAACTTAGCCACATAATTAGTACGTTAAAATTGCAATACATTTAAAAGTGTAGAAAATTGTCTAAACTTATGATCTGCAATTGTTTTTCAAATTACCTTCTACTCAGTTTTGATTTTTAAAAATCTGTTTTTTTTGGCAGTAAAATTACTTGAAAGTCTGTGGAAATGCTTTTCACTTAGCCACATAATTAGTACGTTAAAATTGCAATACATTTAAAAGTGCTGAAAATTGTCTAAACTTATGATCTGCAATTGTTTTTCAAATCACCTTCTACTCAGTTTGGATTTTAAAAAATCAGTTTTTTTTGGCAGTAAAATTACCTGAAAGTCTGTGGAAATGCTTTTAACTTAGCCACATAATTAGTATGTTAAAATTTCAATACATTTAAAAGTGCTGAAAATTGTCTAAACGTATGATCTGCAATTGTTTTTCAAATCACCTTCTACTCAGTTTTGATTTTTAAAAATCTGTTTTTTTTGGCAGTAAAATTACTTGAAAGTCTGTGAAAATGCTTTTAACTTATCCACATAGTTAGTGCGTTAAAATTGCAATACATTTAAAAGTGCTGAAAATTGTCTAAACTTATGATCTGCAATTGTTTTTCAAATCACCTTCTACTCAGTTTGGATTTTAAAAAATCTATTTTTTTTAGCAGTAAAATTACTTGAAAGTCTGTGGAAATGCTTTTAACTTAGCCACATAATTAGTACGTTAAAATTGCAATACATTTAAAAGTGCTGAAAATTGTCTAAACTTATGATCTGCAATTATTTTTAAAATCATTTTTTACATATTGGATTTTTTTTCAATTGATTTTTCTTGTTAGTAAAATTACTTAAAAATCAGTGGAAATGCTTTTAACTTATCCACATAATTAGTGCGTTAAAATTGCAATACATTTCAAAATGATGAAAATTGTCTAAATTTATGATTTGCAATTTTATTTTAATATGCCTTCTACTCACATTTTATTTTAGAAAAATTAGTTTTTTTTGGCAGTAAAATTACTTGAAAGTCTGTGGAAATGCTTTTAACTTAGCCACATAATTAGTACGTTAAAATTGCAATACATTTAAAAGTGCTGAAAATTGTCTAAACTTATGATCTGCAATTGTTTTTCAAATCACCTTCTACTCAGTTTGGATTTTAAAAAATCTGTTTTTTTTTGCAGTAAAATTACTTGAAAGTCTGTGGAAATGCTTTTAACTTATCCACATAGTTAGTGCGTTAAAAATGCAATACATTTCAAAGTGCTGAAAATTGTCTAAACTTATGATCTGCAATTTTTTTTTAAATTGACTTTCTGAGTTTTAATTTTTTTTCAATTGGTTTTTCTTGTCGGGAAAATTACTTGAAAGAGTGGAAATGCTTTTAACTTATTCACATAATTAGTATGTTAAAATTGCAATACATTTCAAAATGATGAAAATTGTCTAAATTTATGATTTGCAATTTTATTTTAATATGCCTTCTACTCACTTTTTATTTTAGAAAAATTAGTTTTCCTTATCAGTAAAATTACTTGAAAGTCAGTGGAAATGCTTTTAACGTATATACATAATTAGTGCGTTAAAATTGCAATACATTTCAAAGTGTAGAAAATTGTCTAAACTTATGATCTGCAATTGTTTTTCAAATCACCTTCTACTCAGTTTTGATTTTAAAAAATCTGTTTTTTTTGGCAGTAAAATTACTTGAAAGTCTGTGGAAATGCTTTTAACTTATCCACATAGTTAGTGCGTTAAAAATGCAATACATTTAAAAGTGCTGAAAATTGTCTAAACTTATGATCTGCAATTTTTTTTTAAATTGACTTTCTGAGTTTTAATTTTTTTTCAATTGGTTTTTCTTGTCGGGAAAATTACTTGAAAGAGTGGAAATGCTTTTAACTTATTCACATAATTAGTATGTTAAAATTGCAATACATTTCAAAATGATGAAAATTGTCTAAATTTATGATTTGCAATTTTATTTTAATATGCCTTCTACTCACTTTTTATTTTAGAAAAATTAGTTTTCCTTATCAGTAAAATTACTTGAAAGTCAGTGGAAATGCTTTTAACGTATATACATAATTAGTGCGTTAAAATTGCAATACATTTCAAAGTGTAGAAAATTGTCTAAACTTATGATCTGCAATTGTTTTTCAAATCACCTTCTACTCAGTTTTGATTTTAAAAAATTTGTTTTTTTTGGCAGTAAAATTACTTGAAAGTCTGGGGAAATGCTTTTAACTTAGCCACATAATTAGTACGTTAAAATTGCAATACATTTAAAAGTGCAGAAAATTGTCTAAACTTATGATCTGCAATTGTTTTTCAAATCACCTTCTACTCAGTTTGGATTTTTAAAAATCTGTTTTTTTTGGCAGTAAAATTACTTGAAAGTCTGTGGAAATGCTTTTAACTTAGCCACATAATTAGTACGTTAAAATTGCAATACATTTAAAAGTGCTGAAAATTGTCTAAACGTATGATCTGCAATTGTTTTTCAAATCACCTTCTACTCAGTTTTAATTTTAAAAAATCTGTTTTTTTTGGCAGTAAAATTACTTGAAAGTCTGTGGAAATGCTTTTAACTTAGCCACATAATTATTACGTTAAAATTGCAATACATTTAAAAGTGCTGAAAATTGTCTAAACTTATGATCTGCAATTGTTTTTCAAATCACCTTCTACTCAGTTTGGATTTTAAAAAATCTATTTTTTTTAGCAGTAAAATTACTTGAAAGTCTGTGGAAATGCTTTTAACTTAGCCACATAATTAGTACGTTAAAATTGCAATACATTTAAAAGTGCTGAAAATTGTCTAAACTTATGATCTGCAATTATTTTTAAAATCATTTTCTACATATTGGATTTTTTTTCAATTGATTTTTCTTGTTAGTAAAATTACTTAAAAATCAGTGGAAATGCTTTTAACTTATCCACATAATTAGTGCGTTAAAATTGCAATACATTTCAAAATGATGAAAATTGTCTAAATTTTTGATTTGCAATTTTATTTTAATATGCCTTATACTCACATTTTATTTTGGAAAATTAGTTTTTTTTGGCAGTAAAATTACTTGAAAGTCTGTGGAAATGCTTTTAACTTAGCCACATAATTAGTACGTTAAAATTGCAATACATTTAAAAGTGCTGAAAATTGTCTAAACTTATGATCTGCAATTGTTTTTCAAATCACCTTCTACTCAGTTTGGATTTTAAAAAATCTGTTTTTTTTGGCAGTAAAATTACCTGAAAGTCTGTGGAAATGCTTTTAACTTAGCCACATAATTAGTATGTTAAAATTTCAATACATTTAAAAGTGCTGAAAATTGTCTAAACGTATGATCTGCAATTGTTTTTCAAATCACTTTCTACTCAGTTTTGATTTTTAAAAATCTTTTTTTTTTGGCAGTAAAATTACTTGAAAGTCTGTGGAAATGCTTTTAACTTAGCCACATAATTAGTACGTTAAAATTGCAATACATTTAAAAGTGCTGAAAATTGTCTAAACTTATGATCTGCAATTGTTTTTCAAATCACCTTCTACTTAGTTTGGATTTAAAAAAATCTATTTTTTTTAGCAGTAAAATTACTTGAAAGTCTGTGGAAATGCTTTTAACTTAGCCACATAATTAGTACGTTAAAATTGCAATACATTTAAAAGTGCTGAAAATTGTCTAAACTTATGATCTGCAATTATTTTTTAAATCATTTTCTACTCATTGGATTTTTTTTCAATTGATTTTTCTTGTTAGTAAAATTACTTAAAAATCAGTGGAAATGCTTTTAACTTATCCACATAGTTAGTGCGTTAAAATTGCAATACATTTCAAAGTGCTGAAAATTGTCTAAACTTATGATCTGCAATTTATTTTCAAATCATTTTCTACTCTGGATTTTTTTTCAATTGATTTTTCTTGTTAGTAAAATTACTTAAAAATCAGTGGAAATGCTTTTAACTTATCCACATAGTTAGTGCGTTAAAAATGCAATACATTTCAAAGCGCTGAAAATTGTCTAAACTTATGATCTGCAATTTATTTTTAAAATCATTATCTACTCATTGGATTTTTTTTCAATTGATTTTTCTTGTTAGTAAAATTACCTAAAAATCAGTGGAAATGCTTTTAACTTATCAACAAAATTAGTTCGTTAAAAATGCAATACATTTAAAAGTGCTGAAAATTGTCTAAACTTATGATCTGCAATTTTTTTTTAAATTGACTTTCTGAGTTTTAATTTTTTTTCAATTGGTTTTTCTTGTCGGGAAAATTACTTGAAAGAGTGGAAATGCTTTTAACTTATTCACATAATTAGTATGTTAAAATTGCAATACATTTCAAAATGATGAAAATTGTCTAAATTTATGATTTGCAATTTTATTTTAATATGCCTTCTACTCACTTTTTATTTTAGAAAAATTAGTTTTCCTTATCAGTAAAATTACTTGAAAGTCAGTGGAAATGCTTTTAACTTAGCCACATAATTAGTGCGTTAAAATTGCAATACATTTCAAAGTGTAGAAAATTGTCTAAACTTATGATCTACAATTGTTTTTCAAATCACCTTCTACTCAGTTTTGATTTTAAAAAATTTGTTTTTTTTGGCAGTAAAATTACTTGAAAGTCTGGGGAAATGCTTTTAACTTAGTCACATAATTAGTACGTTAAAATTGCAATACATTTAAAAGTGCTGAAAATTGTCTAAACTTATGATCTGCAATTGTTTTTCAAATCACCTTCTACTCAGTTTTGATTTTAAAAAATCTGGTTTTTTTGGCAGTAAAATTACTTGAAAGTCTGTGGAAATGCTTTTAACTTAGCCACATAATTAGTACGTTAAAATTGCAATACATTTCAAAGTGTAGAAAATTGTCTAAACTTATGATCTGCAATTGTTTTTCAAATTACCTTCTACTCAGTTTTAATTTTTAAAAATCTGTTTTTTTTGGCAGTAAAATTACTTGAAAGTCTGTGGAAATGCTTTTAACTTAGCCACATAATTAGTACGTTAAAATTGCAATACATTTAAAAGTGCTGAAAATTGTCTAAACTTATGATCTGCAATTGTTTTTCAAATCACCTTCTACTCAGTTTGGATTTTAAAAAATCTGTTTTTTTTGGCAGTAAAATTACCTGAAAGTCTGTGGAAATGCTTTTAACTTAGCCACATAATTAGTATGTTAAAATTTCAATACATTTAAAAGTGCTGAAAATTGTCTAAACGTATGATCTGCAATTGTTTTTCAAATCACCTTCTACTCAGTTTTGATTTTAAAAAATCTGTTTTTTTTGGCAGTAAAATTACTTGAAAGTCTGTGGAAATGCTTTTAACTTATCCACATAGTTAGTGCGTTAAAATTGCAATACATTTAAAAGTGCTGAAAATTGTCTAAACTTATGATCTGCAATTGTTTTTCAAATCACCTTCTACTCAGTTTGGATTTTAAAAAATTTATTTTTTTTAGCAGTAAAATTACTTGAAAGTCTGTGGAAATGCTTTTAACTTAGCCACATAATTAGTACGTTAAAATTGCAATACATTTAAAAGTGCTGAAAATTGTCTAAACTTATGATCTGCAATTATTTTTTAAATCATTTTCTACATATTGGATTTTTTTTCAATTGATTTTTCTTGTTAGTAAAATTACTTAAAAATCAGTGGAAATGCTTTTAACTTATTCACATAATTAGTATGTTAAAATTGCAATACATTTCAAAATGATGAAAATTGTCTAAATTTATGATTTGCAATTTTATTTTAATATGCCTTCTACTACTTTTTATTTTAGAAAAATTAGTTTTCCTTATCAGTAAAATTACTTGAAAGTCTGGGGAAATGCTTTTAACTTAGCCACATAATTAGTACGTTAAAATTGCAATACATTTCAAAATGATGAAAATTGTCTAAACTTATGATCTGCAATTGTTTTTCAAATCACCTTCTACTCAGTTTTGATTTTAAAAAATCTGTTTTTTTTGGCAGTAAAATTACTTGAAAGTCTGTGGAAATGCTTTTAACTTAGCCACATAATTAGTACGTTAAAATTGCAATACATTTCAAAATGATGAAAATTGTCTAAACTTATGATCTGCAATTGTTTTTCAAATCACCTTCTACTCAGTTTGGATTTTTAAAAATCTGTTTTTTTTGGCAGTAAAATTACTTGAAAGTCTGTGGAAATGCTTTTAACTTAGCCACATAATTAGTACGTTAAAATTGCAATACATTTAAAAGTGTAGAAAATTGTCTAAACTTATGATCTGCAATTGTTTTTCAAATTACCTTCTACTCAGTTTTAATTTTAAAAAATCTGTTTTTTTTGGCAGTAAAATTACTTGAAAGTCTGTGGAAATGCTTTTAACTTAGCCACATAATTAGTACGTTAAAATTGCAATACATTTAAAAGTGCTGAAAATTGTCTAAACTTATGATCTGCAATTGTTTTTCAAATCACCTTCTACTCAGTTTGGATTTTAAAAAATCAGTTTTTTTTGGCAGTAAAATTACCTGAAAGTCTGTGGAAATGCTTTTAACTTAGCCACATAATTAGTATGTTAAAATTGCAATACATTTAAAAGTGCTGAAAATTGTCTAAACTTATGATCTGCAATTGTTTTTCAAATCACATTCTACTCAGTTTTGATTTTAAAAAATCTGTTTTTTTTGGCAGTAAAATTACTTGAAAGTCTGTGGAAATGCTTTTAACTTAGCCACATAATTAGTACGTTAAAATTGCAATACATTTAAAAGTGCTGAAAATTGTCTAAACTTATGATCTGCAATTATTTTTAAAATCATTTTCTACATATTGGATTTTTTTTCAATTGATTTTTCTTGTTAGTAAAATTACTTAAAAATCAGTGGAAATGCTTTTAACTTATCCACATAATTAGTGCGTTAAAATTGCAATACATTTCAAAATGATGAAAATTGTCTAAATTTATGATTTGCAATTTTATTTTAATATGCCTTCTACTCACATTTTATTTTAGAAAAATTAGTTTTTTTTGGCAGTAAAATTACTCGAAAGTCTGTGGAAATGCTTTTAACTTAGCCACATAATTAGTACGTTAAAATTGCAATACATTTAAAAGTGCTGAAAATTGTCTAAACTTATGATCTGCAATTGTTTTTCAAATCACCTTCTACTCAGTTTGGATTTTAAAAAATCTGTTTTTTTTGGCAGTAAAATTACTTGAAAGTCTGTGGAAATGCTTTTAACTTATCCACATAGTTAGTGCGTTAAAAATGCAATACATTTCAAAGTGCTGAAAATTGTCTAAACTTATGATCTGCAATTTTTTTTTAAATTGACTTTCTGAGTTTTAATTTTTTTTCAATTGGTTTTTCTTGTCGGGAAAATTACTTGAAAGAGTGGAAATGCTTTTAACTTATTCACATAATTAGTATGTTAAAATTGCAATACATTTCAAAATGATGAAAATTGTCTAAATTTATGATTTGCAATTTTATTTTAATATGCCTTCTACTACTTTTTATTTTAGAAAAATTAGTTTTCCTTATCAGTAAAATTACTTGAAAGTCTGGGGAAATGCTTTTAACTTAGCCACATAATTAGTACGTTAAAATTGCAATACATTTAAAAGTGCTGAAAATTGTCTAAACTTATGATCTGCAATTGTTTTTCAAATCACCTTCTACTCAGTTTGGATTTTAAAAAATCAGTTTTTTTTTGGCAGTAAAATTACCTGAAAGTCTGTGGAAATGCTTTTAACTTAGCCACATAATTAGTATGTTAAAATTTCAATACATTTAAAAGTGCTGAAAATTGTCTAAACGTATGATCTGCAATTGTTTTTCAAATCACCTTCTACTCAGTTTGGATTTTTAAAAATCTGTTTTTTTTGGCAGTAAAATTACTTGAAAGTCTGTGGAAATGCTTTTAACTTAGCCACATAATTAGTATGTTAAAATTGCAATACATTTAAAAGTGCTGAAAATTGTCTAAACTTATGATCTGCAATTGTTTTTCAAATCACCTTCTACTCAGTTTTGATTTTAAAAAATCTGTTTTTTTTGGCAGTAAAATTACTTGAAAGTCTGTGGAAATGCTTTTAACTTAGCCACATAATTAGTACGTTAAAATTGCAATACATTTAAAAGTGCTGAAAATTGTCTAAACTTATGATCTGCAATTGTTTTTCAAATCACCTTCTACTCAGTTTGGATTTTAAAAAATCAGTTTTTTTTGGCAGTAAAATTACCTGAAAGTCTGTGGAAATGCTTTTAACTTAGCCACATAATTAGTATGTTAAAATTTCAATACATTTAAAAGTGCTGAAAATTGTCTAAACGTATGATCTGCAATTGTTTTTCAAATCACCTTCTACTCAGTTTTGATTTTAAAAAATCTGTTTTTTTTGGCAGTAAAATTACTTGAAAGTCTGTGGAAATGCTTTTAACTTAGCCACATAATTATTACGTTAAAATTGCAATACATTTAAAAGTGCTGAAAATTGTCTAAACTTATGATCTGCAATTGTTTTTCAAATCACCTTCTACTCAGTTTGGATTTTTAAAAATCTATTTTTTTTAGCAGTAAAATTACTTGAAAGTCTGTGGAAATGCTTTTAACTTAGCCACATAATTAGTACGTTAAAATTGCAATACATTTAAAAGTGCTGAAAATTGTCTAAACTTATGATCTGCAATTATTTTTAAAATCATTTTCTACATATTGGATTTTTTTTCAATTGATTTTTCTTGTTAGTAAAATTACTTAAAAATCAGTGGAAATGCTTTTAACTTATCCACATAATTAGTGCGTTAAAATTGCAATACATTTCAAAATGATGAAAATTGTCTAAATTTATGATTTGCAATTTTATTTTAATATGCCTTCTACTCACATTTTATTTTAGAAAAATTAGTTTTTTTTGGCAGTAAAATTACTTGAAAGTCTGTGGAAATGCTTTTAACTTAGCCACATAATTAGTACGTTAAAATTGCAATACATTTAAAAGTGCTGAAAATTGTCTAAACTTATGATCTGCAATTGTTTTTCAAATCACCTTCTACTCAGTTTGGATTTTAAAAAATCTGTTTTTTTTGGCAGTAAAATTACTTGAAAGTCTGTGGAAATGCTTTTAACTTATCCACATAGTTAGTGCGTTAAAAATGCAATACATTTCAAAGTGCTGAAAATTGTCTAAACTTATGATCTGCAATTTTTTTTAAAATTGACTTTCTGAGTTTTAATTTTTTTTCAATTGGTTTTTCTTGTCGGGAAAATTACTTGAAAGAGTGGAAATGCTTTTAACTTATTCACATAATTAGTATGTTAAAATTGCAATACATTTCAAAATGATGAAAATTGTCTAAATTTATGATTTGCAATTTTATTTTAATATGCCTTCTACTACTTTTTATTTTAGAAAAATTAGTTTTCCTTATCAGTAAAATTACTTGAAAGTCTAGGGAAATGCTTTTAACTTAGCCACATAATTAGTACGTTAAAATTGCAATACATTTAAAAGTGCTGAAAATTGTCTAAACTTATGATCTGCAATTGTTTTTCAAATCACCTTCTACTCAGTTTTGATTTTAAAAAATCTGGTTTTTTTGGCAGTAAAATTACTTGAAAGTCTGGGGAAATGCTTTTAACTTAGCCACATAATTAGTACGTTAAAATTGCAATACATTTAAAAGTGCTGAAAATTGTCTAAACTTATGATCTGCAATTGTTTTTCAAATCACCTTCTACTCAGTTTGGATTTTAAAAAATCTGTTTTTTTTGGCAGTAAAATTACTTGAAAGTCTGTGGAAATGCTTTTAACTTAGCCACATAATTAGTACGTTAAAATTGCAATACATTTCAAAATGATGAAAATTGTCTAAACTTATGATCTGCAATTGTTTTTCAAATCACCTTCTACTCAGTTTGGATTTTTAAAAATCTGTTTTTTTTGGCAGTAAAATTACTTGAAAGTCTGTGGAAATGCTTTTAACTTAGCCACATAATTAGTACGTTAAAATTGCAATACATTTAAAAGTGTAGAAAATTGTCTAAACTTATGATCTGCAATTGTTTTTCAAATTACCTTCTACTCAGTTTTGATTTTAAAAAATCTGTTTTTTTTGGCAGTAAAATTACTTGAAAGTCTGTGGAAATGCTTTTAACTTAGCCACATAATTAGTACGTTAAAATTGCAATACATTTAAAAGTGCTGAAAATTGTCTAAACATATGATCTGCAATTGTTTTTCAAATCACCTTCTACTCAGTTTGGATTTTAAAAAATCAGTTTTTTTTGGCAGTAAAATTACCTGAAAGTCTGTGGAAATGCTTTTAACTTAGCCACATAATTAGTATGTTAAAATTGCAATACATTTAAAAGTGCTGAAAATTGTCTAAACGTATGATCTGCAATTGTTTTTCAAATCACCTTCTACTCAGTTTTGATTTTTAAAAATCTGTTTTTTTTGGCAGTAAAATTACTTGAAAGTCTGTGGAAATGCTTTTAACTTAGCCACATAATTATTACGTTAAATGTGCAATACATTTAAAAGTGCTGAAAATTGTCTAAACTTATGATCTGCAATTGTTTTTCAAATCACCTTCTACTCAGTTTGGATTTTAAAAAATCTATTTTTTTTAGCAGTAAAATTACTTGAAAGTCTGTGGAAATGCTTTTAACTTAGCCACATAATTAGTACGTTAAAATTGCAATACATTTAAAAGTGCTGAAAATTGTCTAAACTTATGATCTGCAATTATTTTTAAAATCATTTTCTACATATTGGATTTTTTTTCAATTGATTTTTCTTGTTAGTAAAATTACTTAAAAATCAGTGGAAATGCTTTTAACTTATCCACATAATTAGTGCGTTAAAATTGCAATACATTTCAAAATGATGAAAATTGTCTAAATTTATGATTTGCAATTTTATTTTAATATGCCTTCTACTCACATTTTATTTTAGAAAAATTATTTTTTTTTGGCAGTAAAATTACTTGAAAGTCTGTGGAAATGCTTTTAACTTAGCCACATAATTAGTACGTTAAAATTGCAATACATTTAAAAGTGCTGAAAATTGTCTAAACTTATGATCTGCAATTGTTTTTCAAATCACCTTCTACTCAGTTTGGATTTTAAAAAATCTGTTTTTTTTGGCAGTAAAATTACTTGAAAGTCTGTGGAAATGCTTTTAACTTATCCACATAGTTAGTGCGTTAAAAATGCAATACATTTCAAAGTGCTGAAAATTGTCTAAACTTATGATCTGCAATTTTTTTTTAAATTGACTTTCTGAGTTTTAATTTTTTTTCAATTGGTTTTTCTTGTCGGGAAAATTACTTGAAAGAGTGGAAATGCTTTTAACTTATTCACATAATTAGTATGTTAAAATTGCAATACATTTCAAAATGATGAAAATTGTCTAAATTTATGATTTGCAATTTTATTTTAATATGCCTTCTACTACTTTTTATTTTAGAAAAATTAGTTTTCCTTATCAGTAAAATTACTTGAAAGTCTGGGGAAATGCTTTTAACTTAGCCACATAATTAGTACGTTAAAATTGCAATACATTTAAAAGTGCTGAAAATTGTCTAAACTTATGATCTGCAATTGTTTTTCAAATCACCTTCTACTCAGTTTGGATTTTTAAAAATCAGTTTTTTTTGGCAGTAAAATTACTTGAAAGTCTGTGGAAATGCTTTTAACTTAGCCACATAATTAGTACGTTAAAATTGCAATACATTTCAAAGTGCTGAAAATTGTCTAAACGTATGATCTGCAATTGTTTTTCAAATCACCTTCTACTCAGTTTTGATTTTAAAAAATCTGTTTTTTTTGGCAGTAAAATTACTTGAAAGTCTGTGGAAATGCTTTTAACTTAGCCACATAATTATTACGTTAAATGTGCAATACATTTAAAAGTGCTGAAAATTGTCTAAACTTATGATCTGCAATTGTTTTTCAAATCACCTTCTACTCAGTTTGGATTTTTAAAAATCTATTTTTTTTAGCAGTAAAATTACTTGAAAGTCTGTGGAAATGCTTTTAACTTAGCCACATAATTAGTACGTTAAAATTGCAATACATTTAAAAGTGCTGAAAATTGTCTAAACTTATGATCTGCAATCATTTTTTAAATCATTTTCTACATATTGGATTTTTTTTCAATTGATTTTTCTTGTTAGTAAAATTACTTAAAAATCAGTGGAAATGCTTTTAACTTATCCACATAATTAGTGCGTTAAAATTGCAATACATTTCAAAATGATGAAAATTGTCTAAATTTATGATTTGCAATTTTATTTTAATATGCCTTCTACTCACATTTTATTTTAGAAAAATTATTTTTTTTTGGCAGTAAAATTACTTGAAAGTCTGTGGAAATGCTTTTAACTTAGCCACATAATTAGTACGTTAAAATTGCAATACATTTAAAAGTGCTGAAAATTGTCTAAACTTATGATCTGCAATTGTTTTTCAAATCACCTTCTACTCAGTTTGGATTTTTAAAAATCTGTTTTTTTTGGCAGTAAAATTACTTGAAAGTCTGTGGAAATGCTTTTAACTTATCCACATAGTTAGTGCGTTAAAAATGCAATACATTTCAAAGTGCTGAAAATTGTCTAAACTTATGATCTGCAATTATTTTTAAAATCATTTTCTACATATTGGATTTTTTTTCAATTGATTTTTCTTGTTAGTAAAATTACTTAAAAATCAGTGGAAATGCTTTTAACTTATCCACATAATTAGTGCGTTAAAATTGCAATACATTTCAAAATGATGAAAATTGTCTAAATTTATGATTTGCAATTTTATTTTAATATGCCTTCTACTCACATTTTATTTTAGAAAAATTATTTTTTTTTGGCAGTAAAATTACTTGAAAGTCTGTGGAAATGCTTTTAACTTAGCCACATAATTAGTACGTTAAAATTGCAATACATTTAAAAGTGCTGAAAATTGTCTAAACTTATGATCTGCAATTGTTTTTCAAATCACCTTCTACTCAGTTTGGATTTTAAAAAATCTGTTTTTTTTGGCAGTAAAATTACTTGAAAGTCTGTGGAAATGCTTTTAACTTATCCACATAGTTAGTGCGTTAAAAATGCAATACATTTCAAAGTGCTGAAAATTGTCTAAACTTATGATCTGCAATTTTTTTTTAAATTGACTTTCTGAGTTTTAATTTTTTTTCAATTGGTTTTTCTTGTCGGGAAAATTACTTGAAAGAGTGGAAATGCTTTTAACTTATTCACATAATTAGTATGTTAAAATTGCAATACATTTCAAAATGATGAAAATTGTCTAAATTTATGATTTGCAATTTTATTTTAATATGCCTTCTACTACTTTTTATTTTAGAAAAATTAGTTTTCCTTATCAGTAAAATTACTTGAAAGTCTGGGGAAATGCTTTTAACTTAGCCACATAATTAGTACGTTAAAATTGCAATACATTTAAAAGTGCTGAAAATTGTCTAAACTTATGATCTGCAATTGTTTTTCAAATCACCTTCTACTCAGTTTGGATTTTTAAAAATCAGTTTTTTTTGGCAGTAAAATTACTTGAAAGTCTGTGGAAATGCTTTTAACTTAGCCACATAATTAGTACGTTAAAATTGCAATACATTTCAAAGTGCTGAAAATTGTCTAAACGTATGATCTGCAATTGTTTTTCAAATCACCTTCTACTCAGTTTTGATTTTAAAAAATCTGTTTTTTTTGGCAGTAAAATTACTTGAAAGTCTGTGGAAATGCTTTTAACTTAGCCACATAATTATTACGTTAAATGTGCAATACATTTAAAAGTGCTGAAAATTGTCTAAACTTATGATCTGCAATTGTTTTTCAAATCACCTTCTACTCAGTTTGGATTTTTAAAAATCTATTTTTTTTAGCAGTAAAATTACTTGAAAGTCTGTGGAAATGCTTTTAACTTAGCCACATAATTAGTACGTTAAAATTGCAATACATTTAAAAGTGCTGAAAATTGTCTAAACTTATGATCTGCAATCATTTTTTAAATCATTTTCTACATATTGGATTTTTTTTCAATTGATTTTTCTTGTTAGTAAAATTACTTAAAAATCAGTGGAAATGCTTTTAACTTATCCACATAATTAGTGCGTTAAAATTGCAATACATTTCAAAATGATGAAAATTGTCTAAATTTATGATTTGCAATTTTATTTTAATATGCCTTCTACTCACATTTTATTTTAGAAAAATTATTTTTTTTTGGCAGTAAAATTACTTGAAAGTCTGTGGAAATGCTTTTAACTTAGCCACATAATTAGTACGTTAAAATTGCAATACATTTAAAAGTGCTGAAAATTGTCTAAACTTATGATCTGCAATTGTTTTTCAAATCACCTTCTACTCAGTTTGGATTTTTAAAAATCTGTTTTTTTTGGCAGTAAAATTACTTGAAAGTCTGTGGAAATGCTTTTAACTTATCCACATAGTTAGTGCGTTAAAAATGCAATACATTTCAAAGTGCTGAAAATTGTCTAAACTTATGATCTGCAATTTTTTTTTAAATTGACTTTCTGAGTTTTAATTTTTTTTCAATTGGTTTTTCTTGTCGGGAAAATTACTTGAAAGAGTGGAAATGCTTTTAACTTATTCACATAATTAGTATGTTAAAATTGCAATACATTTCAAAATGATGAAAATTGTCTAAATTTATGATTTGCAATTTTATTTTAATATGCCTTCTACTACTTTTTATTTTAGAAAAATTAGTTTTCCTTATCAGTAAAATTACTTGAAAGTCTGTGGAAATGCTTTTAACTTAGCCACATAATTATTACGTTAAAATTGCAATACATTTAAAAGTGCTGAAAATTGTCTAAACTTATGATCTGCAATTGTTTTTCAAATCACCTTCTACTCAGTTTGGATTTTTAAAAATCAGTTTTTTTTGGCAGTAAAATTACTTGAAAGTCTGTGGAAATGCTTTTAACTTAGCCACATAATTAGTACGTTAAAATTGCAATACATTTCAAAGTGTAGAAAATTGTCTAAACTTATGATCTGCAATTGTTTTTCAAATTACCTTCTACTCAGTTTTGGTTTTAAAAAATCTGGTTTTTTTGGCAGTAAAATTACTTGAAAGTCTGTGGAAATGCTTTTAACTTAGCCACATAATTAGTACGTTAAAATTGCAATACATTTAAAAGTGCTGAAAATTGTCTAAACTTATGATCTGCAATTGTTTTTCAAATCACCTTCTACTCAGTTTGGATTTTTAAAAATCAGTTTTTTTTGGCAGTAAAATTACCTGAAAGTCTGTGGAAATGCTTTTAACTTAGCCACATAATTAGTATGTTAAAATTGCAATACATTTAAAAGTGCTGAAAATTGTCTAAACGTATGATCTGCAATTGTTTTTCAAATCACCTTCTACTCAGTTTTGATTTTAAAAAATCTGTTTTTTTTGGCAGTAAAATTACTTGAAAGTCTGTGGAAATGCTTTTAACTTAGCCACATAATTAGTACGTTAAAATTGCAATACATTTAAAAGTGCTGAAAATTGTCTAAACTTATGATCTGCAATTGTTTTTCAAATCACCTTCTACTCAGTTTTGATTTTAAAAAATCTGTTTTTTTTGGCAGTAAAATTACTTGAAAGTCTGTGGAAATGCTTTTAACTTAGCCACATAATTAGTACGTTAAAATTGCAATACATTTAAAAGTGCTGAAAATTGTCTAAACTTATGATCTGCAATTGTTTTTCAAATCACCTTCTACTCAGTTTGGATTTTAAAAAATCAGTTTTTTTTGGCAGTAAAATTACCTGAAAGTCTGTGGAAATGCTTTTAACTTAGCCACATAATTAGTATGTTAAAATTTCAATACATTTAAAAGTGCTGAAAATTGTCTAAACGTATGATCTGCAATTGTTTTTCAAATCACCTTCTACTCAGTTTTGATTTTAAAAAATCTGTTTTTTTTGGCAGTAAAATTACTTGAAAGTCTGTGGAAATGCTTTTAACTTATCCACATAGTTAGTGCGTTAAAATTGCAATACATTTAAAAGTGCTGAAAATTGTCTAAACTTATGATCTGCAATTGTTTTTCAAATCACCTTCTACTCAGTTTGGATTTTAAAAAATCTGTTTTTTTTAGCAGTAAAATTACTTGAAAGTCTGTGGAAATGCTTTTAACTTAGCCACATAATTAGTACGTTAAAATTGCAATACATTTAAAAGTGCTGAAATTTGTCTAAACTTATGATCTGCAATTATTTTTAAAATCATTTTCTACATATTGGATTTTTTTTCAATTGATTTTTCTTGTTAGTAAAATTACTTAAAAATCAGTGGAAATGCTTTTAACTTATCCACATAATTAGTGCGTTAAAATTGCAATACATTTCAAAATGATGAAAATTGTCTAAACTTATGAACTGCAATTTTTTTAAATTGACTTTCTGAGTTTTAATTTTTTTTCAATTGGTTTTTCTTGTCGGGAAAATTACTTGAAAGAGTGGAAATGCTTTTAACTTATTCACATAATTAGTATGTTAAAATTGCAATACATTTCAAAATGATGAAAATTGTCTAAATTTATGATTTGCAATTTTATTTTAATATGCCTTCTACTACTTTTTATTTTAGAAAAATTAGTTTTCCTTATCAGTAAAATTACTTGAAAGTCTGGGGAAATGCTTTTAACTTAGCCACATAATTAGTACGTTAAAATTGCAATACATTTAAAAGTGCTGAAAATTGTCTAAACTTATGATCTGCAATTGTTTTTCAAATCACCTTCTACTCAGTTTTGATTTTAAAAAATCTGTTTTTTTTGGCAGTAAAATTACTTGAAAGTCTGTGGAAATGCTTTTAACTTAGCCACATAATTAGTACGTTAAAATTGCAATACATTTAAAAGTGCTGAAAATTGTCTAAACTTATGATCTGCAATTGTTTTTCAAATCACCTTCTACTCAGTTTGGATTTTAAAAAATCAGTTTTTTTTGGCAGTAAAATTACCTGAAAGTCTGTGGAAATGCTTTTAACTTAGCCACATAATTAGTATGTTAAAATTTCAATACATTTAAAAGTGCTGAAAATTGTCTAAACGTATGATCTGCAATTGTTTTTCAAATCACCTTCTACTCAGTTTTGATTTTTTAAAATCTGTTTTTTTTGGCAGTAAAATTACTTGAAAGTCTGTGGAAATGCTTTTAACTTAGCCACATAATTATTACGTTAAAATTGCAATACATTTAAAAGTGCTGAAAATTGTCTAAACTTATGATCTGCAATTGTTTTTCAAATCACCTTCTACTCAGTTTGGATTTTAAAAAATCTGTTTTTTTTAGCAGTAAAATTACTTGAAAGTCTGTGGAAATGCTTTTAACTTAGCCACATAATTAGTACGTTAAAATTGCAATACATTTAAAAGTGCTGAAAATTGTCTAAACTTATGATCTGCAATTATTTTTAAAATCATTTTCTACATATTGGATTTTTTTTCAATTGATTTTTCTTGTTAGTAAAATTACTTAAAAATCAGTGGAAATGCTTTTAACTTATCCACATAATTAGTGCGTTAAAATTGCAATACATTTCAAAATGATGAAAATTGTCTAAATTTATGATTTGCAATTTTATTTTAATATGCCTTCTACTCACATTTTATTTTAGAAAAATTAGTTTTTTTTGGCAGTAAAATTACTTGAAAGTCTGTGGAAATGCTTTTAACTTAGCCACATAATTAGTACGTTAAAATTGCAATACATTTAAAAGTGCTGAAAATTGTCTAAACTTATGATCTGCAATTGTTTTTCAAATCACCTTCTACTCAGTTTGGATTTTAAAAAATCTGTTTTTTTTGGCAGTAAAATTACTTGAAAGTCTGTGGAAATGCTTTTAACTTATCCACATAGTTAGTGCGTTAAAAATGCAATACATTTCAAAGTGCTGAAAATTGTCTAAACTTATGATCTGCAATTTTTTTTTAAATTGACTTTCTGAGTTTTAATTTTTTTTCAATTGGTTTTTCTTGTCGGGAAAATTACTTGAAAGAGTGGAAATGCTTTTAACTTATTCACATAATTAGTATGTTAAAATTGCAATACATTTCAAAATGATGAAAATTGTCTAAATTTATGATTTGCAATTTTATTTTAATATGCCTTCTACTACTTTTTATTTTAGAAAAATTAGTTTTCCTTATCAGTAAAATTACTTGAAAGTCTGGGGAAATGCTTTTAACTTAGCCACATAATTAGTAAGTTAAAATTGCAATACATTTAAAAGTGCTGAAAATTGTCTAAACTTATGATCTGCAATTGTTTTTCAAATCACCTTCTACTCAGTTTTGATTTTAAAAAATCTGTTTTTTTTGGCAGTAAAATTACTTGAAAGTCTGTGGAAATGCTTTTAACTTAGCCACATAATTAGTACGTTAAAATTGCAATACATTTAAAAGTGCTGAAAATTGTCTAAACTTATGATCTGCAATTGTTTTTCAAATCACCTTCTACTCAGTTTGGATTTTAAAAAATCTATTTTTTTTGGCAGTAAAATTACATGAAAGTCTGTGGAAATGCTTTTAACTTAGCCACATAATTAGTACGTTAAAATTGCAATACATTTAAAAGTGCTGAAAATTGTCTAAACCTATGATCTGCAATTATTTTTAAAATCATTTTCTACTCATTGGATTTTTTTTCAATTGATTTTTCTTGTTAGGAAAATTACTTAAAAATCAGTGGAAATGCTTTTAACTTATCCACATAATTAGTGCGTTGAAATTGCAATACATTTCAAAGTGTAGAAAATTGTCTAACTTATGATCTGCAATTGTTTTTCAAATCACCTTCTACTCAGTTTTGATTTTTTAAAATTGGTTTTTTTTGGCAGTAAAATTACTTGAAAGTCTGTGGAAATGCTTTTAACTTAGCCACATAATTAGTACGTTAAAATTGCAATACATTTAAAAGTGCTGAAAATTGTCTAAACTTATGATCTGCAATTTTTTTTAAATTGACTTTCTGAGTTTTAATTTTTTTTCAATTGGTTTTTCTTGTCGGGAAAATTACTTGAAAGAATGGAAATGCTTTTAACTTATTCACATAATTAGTATGTTAAAATTGCAATACATTTCAAAATGATGAAAATTGTCTAAATTTATGATTTGCAATTTTATTTTAATATGCCTTCTACTCACTTTTTATTTTAGAAAAATTAGTTTTCCTTATCAGTAAAATTACTTGAAAGTCAGTGGAAATGCTTTTAACGTATATACATAATTAGTGCGTTAAAATTGCAATACATTTCAAAGTGTAGAAAATTGTCTAAACTTATGATCTGCAATTGTTTTTCAAATCACCTTCTACTCAGTTTTGATTTTAAAAAATTTGTTTTTTTTGGCAGTAAAATTACTTGAAAGTCTGGGGAAATGCTTTTAACTTAGCCACATAATTAGTACGTTAAAATTGCAATACATTTAAAAGTGCTGAAAATTGTCTAAACTTATGATCTGCAATTGTTTTTCAAATCACCTTCTACTCATTTTGGATTTTAAAAAATCTATTTTTTTTAGTAGTAAAATTACTTGAAAGTCTGTGGAAATGCTTTTAACTTATTCACATAATTAGTATGTTAAAATTGCAATACATTTCAAAATGATGAAAATTGTCTAAATTTATGATTTGCAATTTTATTTTAATATGCCTTCTACTACTTTCTATTTTAGAAAAATTAGTTTTCCTTATCAGTAAAATTACTTGAAAGTCTGGGGAAATGCTTTTAACTTAGCCACATAATTAGTAAGTTAAAATTGCAATACATTTAAAAGTGCTGAAAATTGTCTAAACTTATGATCTGCAATTGTTTTTCAAATCACCTTCTACTCAGTTTTGATTTTAAAAAATCTGTTTTTTTTGGCAGTAAAATTACTTGAAAGTCTGGGGAAATGCTTTTAACTTAGCCACATAATTAGTACGTTAAAATTGCAATACATTTAAAAGTGCTGAAAATTGTCTAAACTTATGATCTGCAATTGTTTTTCAAATCACCTTCTACTCAGTTTGGATTTTAAAAAATCTATTTTTTTTAGCAGTAAAATTACTTGAAAGTCTGTGGAAATGCTTTTAACTTAGCCACATAATTAGTACGTTAAAATTGCAATACATTTAAAAGTGCTGAAAATTGTCTAAACTTATGATCTGCAATTATTTTTTAAATCATTTTCTACTCATTGGATTTTTTTTCAATTGATTTTTCTTGTTAGTAAAATTACTTAAAAATCAGTGGAAATGCTTTTAACTTATCCACATAATTAGTGCGTTAAAATTGCAATACATTTCAAAGTGCTAAGAATTCTCTAAACTTATGATCTGCAATTTTTTTTTAAATTGACTTTCTGAGTTTTAATTTTTTTTCAATTGGTTTTTCTTGTCGGGAAAATTACTTGAAAGAGTGGAAATGCTTTTAACTTATTCACATAATTAGTATGTTAAAATTGCAATACATTTCAAAATGATGAAAATTGTCTAAATTTATGATTTGCAATTTTATTTTAATATGCCTTCTACTACTTTTTATTTTAGAAAAATTAGTTTTCCTTATCAGTAAAATTACTTGAAAGTCTGGGGAAATGCTTTTAACTTAGCCACATAATTAGTACGTTAAAATTGCAATACATTTAAAAGTGCTGAAAATTGTCTAAACTTATGATCTGCAATTGTTTTTCAAATCACCTTCTACTCAGTTTGGATTTTAAAAAAACTGTTTTTTTTTGGCAGTAAAATTACTTGAAAGTCTGTGGAAATGCTTTTAACTTAGCCACATAATTAGTACGTTAAAATTGCAATACATTTAAAAGTGCTGAAAATTGTCTAAACTTATGATCTGCAATTGTTTTTCAAATCACCTTCTACTCAGTTTGGATTTTAAAAAATCTATTTTTTTTGGCAGTAAAATTACATGAAAGTCTGTGGAAATGCTTTTAACTTAGCCACATAATTAGTACGTTAAAATTGCAATACATTTAAAAGTGCTGAAAATTGTCTAAACCTATGATCTGCAATTATTTTTAAAATCATTTTCTACTCATTGGATTTTTTTTCAATTGATTTTTCTTGTTAGGAAAATTACTTAAAAATCAGTGGAAATGCTTTTAACTTATCCACATAATTAGTGCGTTGAAATTGCAATACATTTCAAAGTGTAGAAAATTGTCTAACTTATGATCTGCAATTGTTTTTCAAATCACCTTCTACTCAGTTTTGATTTTTTAAAATTGGTTTTTTTTGGCAGTAAAATTACTTGAAAGTCTGTGGAAATGCTTTTAACTTAGCCACATAATTAGTACGTTAAAATTGCAATACATTTAAAAGTGCTGAAAATTGTCTAAACTTATGATCTGCAATTTTTTTAAAATTGACTTTCTGAGTTTTAATTTTTTTTCAATTGGTTTTTCTTGTCGGGAAAATTACTTGAAAGAATGGAAATGCTTTTAACTTATTCACATAATTAGTATGTTAAAATTGCAATACATTTCAAAATGATGAAAATTGTCTAAATTTATGATTTGCAATTTTATTTTAATATGCCTTCTACTCACTTTTTATTTTAGAAAAATTAGTTTTCCTTATCAGTAAAATTACTTGAAAGTCAGTGGAAATGCTTTTAACGTATATACATAATTAGTGCGTTAAAATTGCAATACATTTCAAAGTGTAGAAAATTGTCTAAACTTATGATCTGCAATTGTTTTTCAAATCACCTTCTACTCAGTTTTGATTTTAAAAAATTTGTTTTTTTTGGCAGTAAAATTACTTGAAAGTCTGGGGAAATGCTTTTAACTTAGCCACATAATTAGTACGTTAAAATTGCAATACATTTAAAAGTGCTGAAAATTGTCTAAACTTATGATCTGCAATTGTTTTTCAAATCACCTTCTACTCATTTTGGATTTTAAAAAATTTTTTTTTTTTTAGCAGTAAACCTACTTGAAAGTCTGTGGAAATGCTTTTAACTTAGCCACATAATTAGTACGTTAAAATTGCAATACATTTAAAAGTGCTGAAAATTGTCTAAACTTATGATCTGCAATTGTTTTTCAAATCACCTTCTACTCAGTTTGGATTTTTAAAAATCAGTTTTTTTTGGCAGTAAAATTACTTGAAAGTCTGTGGAAATGCTTTTAACTTAGCCACATAATTAGTAAGTTAAAATTGCAATACATTTAAAAGTGCTGAAAATTGTCTAAACTTATGATCTGCAATTGTTTTTCAAATCACCTTCTACTCAGTTTTGATTTTAAAAAATCTGTTTTTTTTGGCAGTAAAATTACTTGAAAGTCTGGGGAAATGCTTTTAACTTAGCCACATAATTAGTACGTTAAAATTGCAATACATTTAAAAGTGCTGAAAATTGTCTAAACTTATGATCTGCAATTGTTTTTCAAATCACCTTCTACTCAGTTTGGATTTTAAAAAATCTATTTTTTTTAGCAGTAAAATTACTTGAAAGTCTGTGGAAATGCTTTTAACTTAGCCACATAATTAGTACGTTAAAATTGCAATACATTTAAAAGTGCTGAAAATTGTCTAAACTTATGATCTGCAATTATTTTTTAAATCATTTTCTACTCATTGGATTTTTTTTCAATTGATTTTTCTTGTTAGTAAAATTACTTAAAAATCAGTGGAAATGCTTTTAACTTATCCACATAATTAGTGCGTTAAAATTGCAATACATTTCAAAGTGCTAAGAATTCTCTAAACTTATGATCTGCAATTTTTTTTTAAATTGACTTTCTGAGTTTTAATTTTTTTTCAATTGGTTTTTCTTGTCGGGAAAATTACTTGAAAGAGTGGAAATGCTTTTAACTTATTCACATAATTAGTATGTTAAAATTGCAATACATTTCAAAATGATGAAAATTGTCTAAATTTATGATTTGCAATTTTATTTTAATATGCCTTCTACTACTTTTTATTTTAGAAAAATTAGTTTTCCTTATCAGTAAAATTACTTGAAAGTCTGGGGAAATGCTTTTAACTTAGCCACATAATTAGTACGTTAAAATTGCAATACATTTAAAAGTGCTGAAAATTGTCTAAACTTATGATCTGCAATTGTTTTTCAAATCACCTTCTACTCAGTTTGGATTTTAAAAAAACTGTTTTTTTTTGGCAGTAAAATTACTTGAAAGTCTGTGGAAATGCTTTTAACTTAGCCACATAATTAGTACGTTAAAATTGCAATACATTTAAAAGTGCTGAAAATTGTCTAAACTTATGATCTGCAATTGTTTTTCAAATCACCTTCTACTCAGTTTGGATTTTAAAAAATCTATTTTTTTTGGCAGTAAAATTACATGAAAGTCTGTGGAAATGCTTTTAACTTAGCCACATAATTAGTACGTTAAAATTGCAATACATTTAAAAGTGCTGAAAATTGTCTAAACCTATGATCTGCAATTATTTTTAAAATCATTTTCTACTCATTGGATTTTTTTTCAATTGATTTTTCTTGTTAGGAAAATTACTTAAAAATCAGTGGAAATGCTTTTAACTTATCCACATAATTAGTGCGTTGAAATTGCAATACATTTCAAAGTGTAGAAAATTGTCTAACTTATGATCTGCAATTGTTTTTCAAATCACCTTCTACTCAGTTTTGATTTTAAAAAATCTGTTTTTTTTGGCAGTAAAATTACTTGAAAGTCTGGGGAAATGCTTTTAACTTAGCCACATAATTAGTACGTTAAAATTGCAATACATTTAAAAGTGCTGAAAATTGTCTAAACTTATGATCTGCAATTGTTTTTCAAATCACCTTCTACTCAGTTTGGATTTTAAAAAATCTATTTTTTTTAGCAGTAAAATTACTTGAAAGTCTGTGGAAATGCTTTTAACTTAGCCACATAATTAGTACGTTAAAATTGCAATACATTTAAAAGTGCTGAAAATTGTCTAAACTTATGATCTGCAATTATTTTTTAAATCATTTTCTACTCATTGGATTTTTTTTCAATTGATTTTTCTTGTTAGTAAAATTACTTAAAAATCAGTGGAAATGCTTTTAACTTATCCACATAATTAGTGCGTTAAAATTGCAATACATTTCAAAGTGCTAAGAATTCTCTAAACTTATGATCTGCAATTTTTTTTTAAATTGACTTT
Source organism: Ariolimax columbianus (assembly GCA_036924085.1). NCBI lineage: Eukaryota > Metazoa > Mollusca > Gastropoda > Stylommatophora > Arionidae > Ariolimax > Ariolimax columbianus. The sequence continues at coordinate 136,248 of JAVGWX010000078.1, read as the reverse complement.
CTGAGTTTTAATTTTTTTTCAATTGGTTTTTCTTGTCGGGAAAATTACTTGAAAGAGTGGAAATGCTTTTAACTTATTCACATAATTAGTATGTTAAAATTGCAATACATTTCAAAATGATGAAAATTGTCTAAATTTATGATTTGCAATTTTATTTTAATATGCCTTCTACTACTTTTTATTTTAGAAAAATTAGTTTTCCTTATCAGTAAAATTACTTGAAAGTCTGGGGAAATGCTTTTAACTTAGCCACATAATTAGTACGTTAAAATTGCAATACATTTAAAAGTGCTGAAAATTGTCTAAACTTATGATCTGCAATTGTTTTTCAAATCACCTTCTACTCAGTTTGGATTTTAAAAAAACTGTTTTTTTTTGGCAGTAAAATTACTTGAAAGTCTGTGGAAATGCTTTTAACTTAGCCACATAATTAGTACGTTAAAATTGCAATACATTTAAAAGTGCTGAAAATTGTCTAAACTTATGATCTGCAATTGTTTTTCAAATCACCTTCTACTCAGTTTGGATTTTAAAAAATCTATTTTTTTTGGCAGTAAAATTACATGAAAGTCTGTGGAAATGCTTTTAACTTAGCCACATAATTAGTACGTTAAAATTGCAATACATTTAAAAGTGCTGAAAATTGTCTAAACCTATGATCTGCAATTATTTTTAAAATCATTTTCTACTCATTGGATTTTTTTTCAATTGATTTTTCTTGTTAGGAAAATTACTTAAAAATCAGTGGAAATGCTTTTAACTTATCCACATAATTAGTGCGTTGAAATTGCAATACATTTCAAAGTGTAGAAAATTGTCTAACTTATGATCTGCAATTGTTTTTCAAATCACCTTCTACTCAGTTTTGATTTTTTAAAATTGGTTTTTTTTGGCAGTAAAATTACTTGAAAGTCTGTGGAAATGCTTTTAACTTAGCCACATAATTAGTACGTTAAAATTGCAATACATTTAAAAGTGCTGAAAATTGTCTAAACTTATGATCTGCAATTTTTTTTAAATTGACTTTCTGAGTTTTAATTTTTTTTCAATTGGTTTTTCTTGTCGGGAAAATTACTTGAAAGAATGGAAATGCTTTTAACTTATTCACATAATTAGTATGTTAAAATTGCAATACATTTCAAAATGATGAAAATTGTCTAAATTTATGATTTGCAATTTTATTTTAATATGCCTTCTACTCACTTTTTATTTTAGAAAAATTAGTTTTCCTTATCAGTAAAATTACTTGAAAGTCAGTGGAAATGCTTTTAACGTATATACATAATTAGTGCGTTAAAATTGCAATACATTTCAAAGTGTAGAAAATTGTCTAAACTTATGATCTGCAATTGTTTTTCAAATCACCTTCTACTCAGTTTTGATTTTAAAAAATTTGTTTTTTTTGGCAGTAAAATTACTTGAAAGTCTGGGGAAATGCTTTTAACTTAGCCACATAATTAGTACGTTAAAATTGCAATACATTTAAAAGTGCTGAAAATTGTCTAAACTTATGATCTGCAATTGTTTTTCAAATCACCTTCTACTCATTTTGGATTTTTAAAAATTTTTTTTTTTTTAGCAGTAAACCTACTTGAAAGTCTGTGGAAATGCTTTTAACTTAGCCACATAATTAGTACGTTAAAATTGCAATACATTTAAAAGTGCTGAAAATTGTCTAAACTTATGATCTGCAATTGTTTTTCAAATCACCTTCTACTCAGTTTGGATTTTTAAAAATCAGTTTTTTTTGGCAGTAAAATTACTTGAAAGTCTGTGGAAATGCTTTTAACTTAGCCACATAATTAGTAAGTTAAAATTGCAATACATTTAAAAGTGCTGAAAATTGTCTAAACTTATGATCTGCAATTGTTTTTCAAATCACCTTCTACTCAGTTTTGATTTTTAAAAATCTGTTTTTTTTGGCAGTAAAATTACTTGAAAGTCTGGGGAAATGCTTTTAACTTAGCCACATAATTAGTACGTTAAAATTGCAATACATTTAAAAGTGCTGAAAATTGTCTAAACTTATGATCTGCAATTGTTTTTCAAATCACCTTCTACTCAGTTTGGATTTTAAAAAATCTATTTTTTTTAGCAGTAAAATTACTTGAAAGTCTGTGGAAATGCTTTTAACTTAGCCACATAATTAGTACGTTAAAATTGCAATACATTTAAAAGTGCTGAAAATTGTCTAAACTTATGATCTGCAATTATTTTTTAAATCATTTTCTACTCATTGGATTTTTTTTCAATTGATTTTTCTTGTTAGTAAAATTACTTAAAAATCAGTGGAAATGCTTTTAACTTATCCACATAATTAGTGCGTTAAAATTGCAATACATTTCAAAGTGCTAAGAATTCTCTAAACTTATGATCTGCAATTTTTTTTTAAATTGACTTTCTGAGTTTTAATTTTTTTTCAATTGGTTTTTCTTGTCGGGAAAATTACTTGAAAGAGTGGAAATGCTTTTAACTTATTCACATAATTAGTATGTTAAAATTGCAATACATTTCAAAATGATGAAAATTGTCTAAATTTATGATTTGCAATTTTATTTTAATATGCCTTCTACTACTTTTTATTTTAGAAAAATTAGTTTTCCTTATCAGTAAAATTACTTGAAAGTCTGGGGAAATGCTTTTAACTTAGCCACATAATTAGTACGTTAAAATTGCAATACATTTAAAAGTGCTGAAAATTGTCTAAACTTATGATCTGCAATTGTTTTTCAAATCACCTTCTACTCAGTTTGGATTTAAAAAAAACTGTTTTTTTTTGGCAGTAAAATTACTTGAAAGTCTGTGGAAATGCTTTTAACTTAGCCACATAATTAGTACGTTAAAATTGCAATACATTTAAAAGTGCTGAAAATTGTCTAAACTTATGATCTGCAATTGTTTTTCAAATCACCTTCTACTCAGTTTGGATTTTAAAAAATCTATTTTTTTTGGCAGTAAAATTACATGAAAGTCTGTGGAAATGCTTTTAACTTAGCCACATAATTAGTACGTTAAAATTGCAATACATTTAAAAGTGCTGAAAATTGTCTAAACCTATGATCTGCAATTATTTTTAAAATCATTTTCTACTCATTGGATTTTTTTTCAATTGATTTTTCTTGTTAGGAAAATTACTTAAAAATCAGTGGAAATGCTTTTAACTTATCCACATAATTAGTGCGTTGAAATTGCAATACATTTCAAAGTGTAGAAAATTGTCTAACTTATGATCTGCAATTGTTTTTCAAATCACCTTCTACTCAGTTTTGATTTTTTAAAATTGGTTTTTTTTGGCAGTAAAATTACTTGAAAGTCTGTGGAAATGCTTTTAACTTAGCCACATAATTAGTACGTTAAAATTGCAATACATTTAAAAGTGCTGAAAATTGTCTAAACTTATGATCTGCAATTTTTTTTAAATTGACTTTCTGAGTTTTAATTTTTTTTCAATTGGTTTTTCTTGTCGGGAAAATTACTTGAAAGAATGGAAATGCTTTTAACTTATTCACATAATTAGTATGTTAAAATTGCAATACATTTCAAAATGATGAAAATTGTCTAAATTTATGATTTGCAATTTTATTTTAATATGCCTTCTACTCACTTTTTATTTTAGAAAAATTAGTTTTCCTTATCAGTAAAATTACTTGAAAGTCAGTGGAAATGCTTTTAACGTATATACATAATTAGTGCGTTAAAATTGCAATACATTTAAAAGTGCTGAAAATTGTCTAAACTTATGATCTGCAATTGTTTTTCAAATCACTTTCTACTCAGTTTGGATTTTTAAAAATCTGTTTTTTTTGGCAGTAAAATTACTTGAAAGTCTGTGGAAATGCTTTTAACTTAGCCACATAATTAGTACGTTAAAATTGCAATACATTTAAAAGTGCTGAAAATTGTCTAAACTTATGATCTGCAATTGTTTTTCAAATCACCTTCTACTCAGTTTTGATTTTAAAAAATCAGTTTTTTTTGGCAGTAAAATTACTTGAAAGTCTGTGGAAATGCTTTTAACTTAGCCACATAATTAGTATGTTAAAATTTCAATACATTTAAAAGTGCTGAAAATTGTCTAAACTTATGATCTGCAATTGTTTTTCAAATCACCTTCTACCCAGTTTTGATTTTTTAAAATCTGTTTTTTTTGGCAGTAAAATTACTTGAAAGTCTGTGGAAATGCTTTTAACTTAGCCACATAATTAGTACGTTAAAATTGCAATACATTTAAAAGTGCTGAAAATTGTCTAAACTTATGATCTGCAATTGTTTTTCAAATCACCTTCTACTCAGTTTGGATTTTAAAAAATCTATTTTTTTTGGCAGTAAAATTACTTGAAAGTCAGTGGAAATGCTTTTAACTTAGCCACATAATTAGTACGTTAAAATTGCAATACATTTAAAAGTGCTGAAAATTGTCTAAACTTATGATCTGCAATTATTTTTTAAATCATTTTCTACTCATTGGATTTTTTTTCAATTGACTTTTTCTTGTTAGTAAAACTACTTAAAAATCAGTGGAAATGCTTTTAACTTATCCACATAATTAGTGCGTTAAAATTGCAATACATTTCAAACGGCTGAAAATTGTCTAAACTTATGATCTGCAACTTTTTTTAAAATCGTGTTTAATTTTAATTTTAGAAACATTAGTTTTTCTTGTCAGTAAAATTACTTGAAAGTCAGTGGAAATGCTTTTAACTTATCCACATAATTAGTGCGTTAAAATTGCAATACATTTAAAACGGCTGAAAATTGTCTAAACTTATGATCTGCAACTTTTTTTTAAATCGTGTTTAATTTTAATTTTAGAAACATTAGTTTTTCTTGTCAGTAAAATTACTTGAAAGTCAGTGGAAATGCTTTTAACTTATCCACATAATTAGTGCGTTAAAATTGCAATACATTTCAAACGGCTGAAAATTGTCTAAACTTATGATCTGCAACTTTTTTTAAAATCGTGTTTAATTTTAATTTTAGAAACATTAGTTTTTCTTGTCAGTAAAATTACTTGAAAGAGTGGAAATGCTTTTAACTTATTCACATAATTAGTGCGTTTAAATTGCAATACATTTCAAAATGATGAAAATTGTCTAAATTTATGATTTGCAATTTTATTTTAATATGCCTTCTACTCACATTTAATTTTAGAAAAATTAGTTTTTTTTGGCAGTAAAATTACTTGAAAGTCTGTGGAAATGCTTTTAACTTAGCCACATAATTAGTACGTTAAAATTGCAATACATTTAAAAGTGCTGAAAATTGTCTAAACTTATGATCTGCAATTATTTTTTAAATCATTTTCTACTCATTGGATTTTTTTTCAATTGACTTTTTCTTGTTAGTAAAATTACTTAAAAATCAGTGGAAATGCTTTTAACTTATCCACATAATTAGTGCGTTAAAATTGCAATACATTTCAAACGGCTGAAAATTGTCTAAACTTATGATCTGCAACTTTTTTTAAAATCGTGTTTAATTTTAATTTTAGAAACATTAGTTTTTCTTGTCAGTAAAATTACTTGAAAGTCAGTGGAAATGCTTTTAACTTATCCACATAATTAGTGCGTTAAAATTGCAATACATTTAAAACGGCTGAAAATTGTCTAAACTTATGATCTGCAACTTTTTTTAAAATCGTGTTTAATTTTAATTTTAGAAACATTAGTTTTTCTTGTCAGTAAAATTACTTGAAAGTCAGTGGAAATGCTTTTAACTTATCCACATAATTAGTGCGTTAAAATTGCAATACATTTCAAACGGCTGAAAATTGTCTAAACTTATGATCTGCAACTTTTTTTAAAATCGTGTTTAATTTTAATTTTAGAAACATTAGTTTTTCTTGTCAGTAAAATTACTTGAAAGAGTGGAAATGCTTTTAACTTATTCACATAATTAGTGCGTTTAAATTGCAATACATTTCAAAATGATGAAAATTGTCTAAATTTATGATTTGCAATTTTATTTTAATATGCCTTCTACTCAAATTTAATTTTAGAAAAATTAGTTTTTTTTGGCAGTAAAATTACTTGAAAGTCTGTGGAAATGCTTTTAACTTAGCCACATAATTAGTACGTTAAAATTGCAATACATTTAAAAGTGCTGAAAATTGTCTAAACTTATGATCTGCAATTGTTTTTCAAATCACCTTCTACTCAGTTTGGATTTTAAAAAATCTGTTTTTTTTGGCAGTAAAATTACCTGAAAGTCTGTGGAAATGCTTTTAACTTAGCCACGTAATTAGTATGTTAAAGTTTCAATACATTTAAAAGTGCTAAAAATTGTCTAAACTTATGATCTGCAGTTGTTTTTCAAATCACCTTCTACTCAGTTTTGATTTTAAAAAATCTGTTTTTTTTGGCAGTAAAATTACTTGAAAGTCTGTGGAAATGCTTTTAACTTATCCACATAGTTAGTGCGTTAAAATTGCAATACATTTCAAAGTGCTGAAAATTGTCTAAACTTATGATCTGCAATTTATTTTCAAATTATTTTCTACTCTGGATTTTTTTTCAATTGATTTTTCTTGTTAGTAAAATTACTTAAAAATCAGTGGAAATGCTTTTAACTTATCCACATAGTTAGTGCGTTAAAAATGCATTACATTTCAAAGTGCTGAAAATTGTCTAAACTTATGATCTGCAATTTTTTTTTAAATTGACTTTCTGAGTTTTAATTTTTTTTCAATTGGTTTTTCTTGTCGGGAAAATTACTTGAAAGAGTGGAAATGCTTTTAACTTATTCACATAATTAGAATGTTAAAATTGCAATACATTTCAAAATGATGAAAATTGTCTAAATTTATGATTTGCAATTTTATTTTAATATGCCTTCTACTACTTTTTATTTTAGAAAAATTAGTTTTCCTTATCAGTAAAATTACTTGAAAGTCAGTGGAAATGCTTTTAACTTATCCACATAATTAGTGCGTTAAAATTGCAATACATTTCAAACGGCTGAAAATTGTCTAAACCTATGATCTGCAACGTTTTTTAAAATCGCTTTCTACTCAATTTTAATTTTAAAAACATTGGTTTTTCTTGTCAGTAAAATTACTTAAAAGTCAGTCGAAATGATTTTAACTTATCCACATAATTAGTGCGTTAAAATTGCAATACATTTCAAACGGCTGAAAATTGTCTAAACTTATGATCTGCAACTTTTTTTAAAATCGTGTTTAATTTTAATTTTAGAAACATTAGTTTTTCTTGTCAGTAAAATTACTTGAAAGTCAGTGGAAATGCTTTTAACTTATCCACATAATTAGTGCGTTAAAATTGCAATACATTTCAAACGGCTGAAAATTGTCTAAACTTATGATCTGCAACTTTTTTTTAAAATTGTGTTTAATTTTAATTTTAGAAACATTAGTTTTTCTTGTCAGTAAAATTACTTGAAAGTCAGTGGAAATGCTTTTAACTTATCCACATAATTAGTGCGTTAAAATTGCAATACAATTCAAACGGCTGAAAATTGTCTAAACCTATGATCTGCAACTTTTTTTTAATCGCTTTTTACTCAATTTTAATTTTAGAAACATTAGATTTTCTTGTCAGTAAAATTACTTGAAAGTCAGTGGAAATGCTTTTAACTGATCCACATAATCAGTGCGTTAAAATTGCAATACATTTCAAACGGCTAAAAATTGTCTAAACCTATGATCTGCAACTTTTTTTCAAATCGCTTTCTACTCAATTTTAATTTTAAAAACATTGGTTTTTCTTGTCAGTAAAATTACTTGAAAGTCAGTGGAAATGCTTTTAACTTATCCACATAGTTAGTGCGTTAAAATTGCAATACATTTCAAAGTGCTGAAAATTGTCTAAACTTATGATCTGCAATTTATTTTCAAATCATTTTCTACTCTGGATTTTTTTTCAATTGATTTTTCTTGTTAGTAAAATTACTTAAAAATCAGTGGAAATGCTTTTAACTTATCCACATAGTTAGTGCGTTAAAAATGCATTACATTTCAAAGTGCTGAAAATTGTCTAAACTTATGATCTGCAATTTTTTTTTAAATTGACTTTCTGAGTTTTAATTTTTTTTCAATTGCTTTTTCTTGTCGGGAAAATTACTTGAAAGAGTGGAAATGCTTTTAACTTATTCACATAATTAGAATGTTAAAATTGCAATACATTTCAAAATGATGAAAATTGTCTAAATTTATGATTTGCAATTTTATTTTAATATGCCTTCTACTACTTTTTATTTTAGAAAAATTAGTTTTCCTTATCAGTAAAATTACTTGAAAGTCAGTGGAAATGCTTTTAACTTATCCACATAATTAGTGCGTTAAAATTGCAATACATTTCAAACGGCTGAAAATTGTCTAAACCTATGATCTGCAACGTTTTTTAAAATCGCTTTCTACTCAATTTTAATTTTAAAAACATTGGTTTTTCTTGTCAGTAAAATTACTTAAAAGTCAGTCGAAATGATTTTAACTTATCCACATAATTAGTGCGTTAAAATTGCAATACATTTCAAACGGCTGAAAATTGTCTAAACTTATGATCTGCAACTTTTTTTAAAATCGTGTTTAATTTTAATTTTAGAAACATTAGTTTTTCTTGTCAGTAAAATTACTTGAAAGTCAGTGGAAATGCTTTTAACTTATCCACATAATTAGTGCGTTAAAATTGCAATACATTTCAAACGGCTGAAAATTGTCTAAACTTATGATCTGCAACTTTTTTTTAATCGCTTTTTACTCAATTTTAATTTTAGAAACATTAGATTTTCTTGTCAGTAAAATTACTTGAAAGTCAGTGGAAATGCTTTTAACTGATCCACATAATCAGTGCGTTAAAATTGCAATACATTTCAAACGGCTAAAAATTGTCTAAACCTATGATCTGCAACTTTTTTTCAAATCGCTTTCTACTCAATTTTAATTTTAAAAACATTGGTTTTTCTTGTCAGTAAAATTACTTGAAAGTCAGTGGAAATGATTTTAACTTATCCACATAATTAGTGCGTTAAAATTGCAATACATTTCAAACGGCTGAAAATTGTCTAAACTTATGATCTGCAACTTTTTTTAAAATCGTGTTTAATTTTAATTTTAGAAACATTAGTTTTTCTTGTCAGTAAAATTACTTGAAAGTCTGTGGAAATGCTTTTAACATCCACATAATTAGTGCGTTAAAATTGCAATACATTTCAAACGGCTGAAAATTGTCTAAACCTATTTTCTGCAACTTTTTTTAAATCGCTTTTTACTCAATTTTAATTTTAGAAACATTAGATTTTCTTGTCAGTAAAATTACTTGAAAGTCAGTGGAAATGCTTTTAACTGATCCACATAATCAGTGCGTTAAAATTGCAATACATTTCAAACGGCTGAAAATTGTCTAAACCTATGATCTGCAACTTTTTTTCAAATCGCTTTCTACTCAATTTTAATTTTAAAAACATTGGTTTTTCTTGTCAGTAAAATTACTTGAAAGTCAGTGGAAATGATTTTAACTTATCCACATAATTAGTGCGTTAAAATTGCAATACATTTCAAACGGCTGAAAATTGTCTAAACTTATGATCTGCAACTTTTTTTAAAATCGTGTTTAATTTTAATTTTAGAAACATTAGTTTTTCTTGTCAGTAAAATTACTTGAAAGTCAGTGGAAATGCTTTTAACTTATCCACATAATTAGTGCGTTAAAATTGCAATACATTTCAAACGGCTGAAAATTGTCTAAACTTATGATCTGCAACTTTTTTTAAAATCGTGTTTAATTTTAATTTTAGAAACATTAGTTTTTCTTGTCAGTAAAATTACTTGAAAGTCAGTGGAAATGCTTTTAACTTATCCACATAATTAGTGCGTTAAAATTGCAATACATTTCAAACGGCTGAAAATTGTCTAAACTTATGATCTGCAACTTTTTTTAAAATCGTGTTTAATTTTAATTTTAGAAACATTAGTTTTTCTTGTCAGTAAAATTACTTGAAAATCAGTGGAAATGCCTTTAACTTATCCACATAATTAGTGCGTTAAAATTGCAATACATTTCAAACGGCTAAAAATTGTCTAAACCTATGATCTGCAACTTTTTTTAAAAATCGTGTTTAATTTTAATTTTAGAAACATTAGTTTTTCTTGTCAGTAAAATTACTTGAAAGTCAGTGGAAATGCTTTTAACTTATCCACATAATTAGTGCGTTAAAATTGCAATACATTTCAAACGGCTGAAAATTGTCTAAACCTATGATCTGCAACGTTTTTTAAAATCGCTTTCTACCCAATTTTAATTTTAAAAACATTGGTTTTTCTTGTCAGTAAAATTACTTAAAAGTCAGTCGAAATGATTTTAACTTATCCACATAATTAGTGCGTTAAAATTGCAATACATTTCAAACGGCTGAAAATTGTCTAAACTTATTATCTGCAACTTTTTTTAAAATCGTGTTTAATTTTAATTTTAGAAACATTAGTTTTTCTTGTCAGTAAAATTACTTGAAAGTCAGTGGAAATGCTTTTAACTTATCCACATAATTAGTGCGTTAAAATTGCAATACATTTCAAACGGCTGAAAATTGTCTAAACTTATGATCTGCAACTTTTTTTTAAAATTGTGTTTAATTTTAATTTTAGAAACATTAGTTTTTCTTGTCAGTAAAATTACTTGAAAGTCAGTGGAAGGTAGAAGGTGATTTGAAAAACAATTGCAGATCATAAGTTTAGACAATTTTCAGCACTTTTAAATGTATTGCAATTTTAACGTACTAATTATGTGGCTAAGTTAAAAGCATTTCCCCAGACTTTCAAGTAATTTTACTGCCAAAAAAAACAGATTTTTTAAAATCAAAACTGAGTAGAAGGTGATTTGAAAAACAATTGCAGATCATAAGTTTAGACAATTTTCAGCACTTTTAAATGTATTGCAATTTTAACTTACTAATTATGTGGCTAAGTTAAAAGCATTTCCCCAGACTTTCAAGTAATTTTACTGATAAGGAAAACTAATTTTTCTAAAATAAAAAGTAGTAGAAGGCATATTAAAATAAAATTGCAAATCATAAATTTAGACAATTTTCATCATTTTGAAATGTATTGCAATTTTAACATACTAATTATGTGAATAAGTTAAAAGCATTTCCACAGACTTTCAAGTAATTTTACTACTAAAAAAAATAGATTTTTTAAAATCCAAAATGAGTAGAAGGTGATTTGAAAAACAATTGCAGATCATAAGTTTAGACAATTTTCAGCACTTTTAAATGTATTGCAATTTTAACGTACTAATTATGTGGCTAAGTTAAAAGCATTTCCCCAGACTTTCAAGTAATTTTACTGCCAAAAAAAACAAATTTTTTAAAATCAAAACTGAGTAGAAGGTGATTTGAAAAACAATTGCAGATCATAAGTTTAGACAATTTTCTACACTTTGAAATGTATTGCAATTTTAACGCACTAATTATGTATATACGTTAAAAGCATTTCCACTGACTTTCAAGTAATTTTACTGATAAGGAAAACTAATTTTTCTAAAATAAAAAGTGAGTAGAAGGCATATTAAAATAAAATTGCAAATCATAAATTTAGACAATTTTCATCATTTTGAAATGTATTGCAATTTTAACATACTAATTATGTGAATAAGTTAAAAGCATTTCCATTCTTTCAAGTAATTTTCCCGACAAGAAAAACCAATTGAAAAAAAATTAAAACTCAGAAAGTCAATTTAAAAAAAATTGCAGATCATAAGTTTAGACAATTTTCAGCACTTTTAAATGTATTGCAATTTTAACGTACTAATTATGTGGCTAAGTTAAAAGCATTTCCACAGACTTTCAAGTAATTTTACTGCCAAAAAAAACCAATTTTAAAAAATCAAAACTGAGTAGAAGGTGATTTGAAAAACAATTGCAGATCATAAGTTAGACAATTTTCTACACTTTGAAATGTATTGCAATTTCAACGCACTAATTATGTGGATAAGTTAAAAGCATTTCCACTGATTTTTAAGTAATTTTCCTAACAAGAAAAATCAATTGAAAAAAAATCCAATGAGTAGAAAATGATTTTAAAAATAATTGCAGATCATAGGTTTAGACAATTTTCAGCACTTTTAAATGTATTGCAATTTTAACGTACTAATTATGTGGCTAAGTTAAAAGCATTTCCACAGACTTTCATGTAATTTTACTGCCAAAAAAAATAGATTTTTTAAAATCCAAACTGAGTAGAAGGTGATTTGAAAAACAATTGCAGATCATAAGTTTAGACAATTTTCAGCACTTTTAAATGTATTGCAATTTTAACGTACTAATTATGTGGCTAAGTTAAAAGCATTTCCACAGACTTTCAAGTAATTTTACTGCCAAAAAAAACAGATTTTTTAAAATCAAAACTGAGTAGAAGGTGATTTGAAAAACAATTGCAGATCATAAGTTTAGACAATTTTCAGCACTTTTAAATGTATTGCAATTTTAACTTACTAATTATGTGGCTAAGTTAAAAGCATTTCCCCAGACTTTCAAGTAATTTTACTGATAAGGAAAACTAATTTTTCTAAAATAATTAGTGCGTTAAAATTGCAATACAATTCAAACGGCTGAAAATTGTCTAAACCTATGATCTGCAACTTTTTTTTAATCGCTTTTTACTCAATTTTAATTTTAGAAACATTAGATTTTCTTGTCAGTAAAATTACTTGAAAGTCAGTGGAAATGCTTTTAACTTATCCACATAATTAGTGCGTTAAAATTGCAATACATTTCAAACGGCTGAAAATTGTCTAAACCTATGATCTGCAACTTTTTTTCAAATCGCTTTCTACTCACTTTTAATTTTAAAAACAATGGTTTTTCTTGTCAGTAAAATTACTTGAAAGTCAGTGGAAATGATTTTAACTTATCCACATAATTAGTGCGTTAAAATTGCAATACATTTCAAACGGCTGAAAATTGTCTAAACTTATGATCTGCAACTTTTTTTAAAATCGTGTTTAATTTTAATTTTAGAAACATTAGTTTTTCTTGTCAGTAAAATTACTTGAAAGTCTGTGGAAATGCTTTTAACATCCACATAATTAGTGCGTTAAAATTGCAATACATTTCAAACGGCTGAAAATTGTCTAAACTTATGATCTGCAACTTTTTTTCAAATCGTGTTTAATTTTAATTTTAGAAACATTAGTTTTTCTTGTCAGTAAAATTACTTGAAAGTCAGTGGAAATGCTTTTAACTTATCCACATAATTAGTGCGTTAAAATTGCAATACATTTCAAACGGCTAAAAATTGTCTAAACCTATGATCTGCAACTTTTTTTAAAAATCGTGTTTAATTTTAATTTTAGAAACATTAGTTTTTCTTGTCAGTAAAATTACTTGAAAGTCAGTGGAAATGCTTTTAACTTATCCACATAATTAGTGCGTTAAAATTGCAATACATTTCAAACGGCTGAAAATTGTCTAAACCTATGATCTGCAACTTTTTTTAAATCGCTTTTTACTCAATTTTAATTTTAGAAACATTAGATTTTCTTGTCAGTAAAATTACTTGAAAGTCAGTGGAAATGCTTTTAACTGATCCACATAATTAGTGCGTTAAAATTGCAATACAATTCAAACGGCTGAAAATTGTCTAAACCTATGATCTGCAACTTTTTTTAAATCGCTTTTTACTCAATTTTAATTTTAGAAACATTAGATTTTCTTGTCAGTAAAATTACTTGAAAGTCAGTGGAAATGCTTTTAACTTATCCACATAATTAGTGCGTTAAAATTGCAATACATTTCAAACGGCTGAAAATTGTCTAAACCTATGATCTGCAACTTTTTTTCAAATCGCTTTCTACTCACTTTTAATTTTAAAAACATTGGTTTTTCTTGTCAGTAAAATTACTTGAAAGTCAGTGGAAATGATTTTAACTTATCCACATAATTAGTGCGTTAAAATTGCAATACATTTCAAACGGCTGAAAATTGTCTAAACTTATGATCTGCAACTTTTTTTAAAATCGCTTTCTACTCAATTTTAATTTTAAAAACATTGGTTTTTCTTGTCAGTAAAATTACTTAAAAGTCAGTCGAAATGATTTTAACTTATCCACATAATTAGTGCGTTAAAATTGCAATACATTTCAAACGGCTGAAAATTGTCTAAACTTATGATCTGCAACTTTTTTTAAAATCGTGTTTAATTTTAATCTTAGAAACATTAGTTTTTCTTGTCAGTAAAATTACTTGAAAGTCAGTGGAAATGCTTTTAACTTATCCACATAATTAGTGCGTTAAAATTGCAATACATTTCAAACGGCTGAAAATTGTCTAAACTTATGATCTGCAACTTTTTTTTTAAATTGTGTTTAATTTTAATTTTAGAAACATTAGTTTTTCTTGTCAGTAAAATTACTTGAAAGTCAGTGGAAATGCTTTTAACTTATCCACATAATTAGTGCGTTAAAATTGCAATACAATTCAAACGGCTGAAAATTGTCTAAACCTATGATCTGCAACTTTTTTTTAATCGCTTTTTACTCAATTTTAATTTTAGAAACATTAGATTTTCTTGTCAGTAAAATTACTTGAAAGTCAGTGGAAATGCTTTTAACTTATCCACATAATTAGTGCGTTAAAATTGCAATACATTTCAAACGGCTGAAAATTGTCTAAACCTATGATCTGCAACTTTTTTTCAAATCGCTTTCTACTCAATTTTAATTTTAAAAACATTGGTTTTTCTTGTCAGTAAAATTACTTGAAAGTCAGTGGAAATGATTTTAACTTATCCACATAATTAGTGCGTTAAAATTGCAATACATTTCAAACGGCTGAAAATTGTCTAAACTTATGATCTGCAACTTTTTTTCAAATCGTGTTTAATTTTAATTTTAGAAACATTAGTTTTTCTTGTCAGTAAAATTACTTGAAAGTCAGTGGAAATGCTTTTAACTTATCCACATAATTAGTGCGTTAAAATTGCAATACATTTCAAACGGCTAAAAATTGTCTAAACCTATGATCTGCAACTTTTTTTAAAAATCGTGTTTAATTTTAATTTTAGAAACATTAGTTTTTCTTGTCAGTAAAATTACTTGAAAGTCAGTGGAAATGCTTTTAACTTATCCACATAATTAGTGCGTTAAAATTGCAATACATTTCAAACGGCTGAAAATTGTCTAAACCTATGATCTGCAACTTTTTTTAAATCGCTTTTTACTCAATTTTAATTTTAGAAACATTAGATTTTCTTGTCAGTAAAATTACTTGAAAGTCAGTGGAAATGCTTTTAACTGATCCACATAATTAGTGCGTTAAAATTGCAATACAATTCAAACGGCTGAAAATTGTCTAAACCTATGATCTGCAACTTTTTTTAAATCGCTTTTTACTCAATTTTAATTTTAGAAACATTAGATTTTCTTGTCAGTAAAATTACTTGAAAGTCAGTGGAAATGCTTTTAACTTATCCACATAATTAGTGCGTTAAAATTGCAATACATTTCAAACGGCTGAAAATTGTCTAAACCTATGATCTGCAACTTTTTTTCAAATCGCTTTCTACTCACTTTTAATTTTAAAAACATTGGTTTTTCTTGTCAGTAAAATTACTTGAAAGTCAGTGGAAATGATTTTAACTTATCCACATAATTAGTGCGTTAAAATTGCAATACATTTCAAACGGCTGAAAATTGTCTAAACTTATGATCTGCAACTTTTTTTAAAATCGCTTTCTACTCAATTTTAATTTTAAAAACATTGGTTTTTCTTGTCAGTAAAATTACTTAAAAGTCAGTCGAAATGATTTTAACTTATCCACATAATTAGTGCGTTAAAATTGCAATACATTTCAAACGGCTGAAAATTGTCTAAACTTATGATCTGCAACTTTTTTTAAAATCGTGTTTAATTTTAATCTTAGAAACATTAGTTTTTCTTGTCAGTAAAATTACTTGAAAGTCAGTGGAAATGCTTTTAACTTATCCACATAATTAGTGCGTTAAAATTGCAATACATTTCAAACGGCTGAAAATTGTCTAAACTTATGATCTGCAACTTTTTTTTTAAATTGTGTTTAATTTTAATTTTAGAAACATTAGTTTTTCTTGTCAGTAAAATTACTTGAAAGTCAGTGGAAATGCTTTTAACTTATCCACATAATTAGTGCGTTAAAATTGCAATACAATTCAAACGGCTGAAAATTGTCTAAACCTATGATCTGCAACTTTTTTTTAATCGCTTTTTACTCAATTTTAATTTTAGAAACATTAGATTTTCTTGTCAGTAAAATTACTTGAAAGTCAGTGGAAATGCTTTTAACTTATCCACATAATTAGTGCGTTAAAATTGCAATACATTTCAAACGGCTGAAAATTGTCTAAACCTATGATCTGCAACTTTTTTTCAAATCGCTTTCTACTCAATTTTAATTTTAAAAACATTGGTTTTTCTTGTCAGTAAAATTACTTGAAAGTCAGTGGAAATGATTTTAACTTATCCACATAATTAGTGCGTTAAAATTGCAATACATTTCAAACGGCTGAAAATTGTCTAAACTTATGATCTGCAACTTTTTTTAAAATCGTGTTTAATTTTAATTTTAGAAACATTAGTTTTTCTTGTCAGTAAAATTACTTGAAAGTCAGTGGAAATGCTTTTAACTTATCCACATAATTAGTGCGTTAAAATTGCAATACATTTCAAACGGCTAAAAATTGTCTAAACCTATGATCTGCAACTTTTTTTAAAAATCGTGTTTAATTTTAATTTTAGAAACATTAGTTTTTCTTGTCAGTAAAATTACTTGAAAGTCAGTGGAAATGCTTTTAACTTATCCACATAATTAGTGCGTTAAAATTGCAATACATTTCAAACGGCTGAAAATTGTCTAAACCTATGATCTGCACCTTTTTTTAAATCGCTTTTTACTCAATTTTAATTTTAGAAACATTAGATTTTCTTGTCAGTAAAATTACTTGAAAGTCAGTGGAAATGCTTTTAACTGATCCACATAATTAGTGCGTTAAAATTGCAATACAATTCAAACGGCTGAAAATTGTCTAAACCTATGATCTGCAACTTTTTTTTAATCGCTTTTTACTCAATTTTAATTTTAGAAACATTAGATTTTCTTGTCAGTAAAATTACTTGAAAGTCAGTGGAAATGCTTTTAACTTATCCACATAATTAGTGCGTTAAAATTGCAATACATTTCAAACGGCTGAAAATTGTCTAAACCTATGATCTGCAACTTTTTTTCCAATCGCTTTCTACTCACTTTTAATTTTAAAAACATTGGTTTTTCTTGTCAGTAAAATTACTTGAAAGTCAGTGGAAATGATTTTAACTTATCCACATAATTAGTGCGTTAAAATTGCAATACATTTCAAACGGCTGAAAATTGTCTAAACTTATGATCTGCAACTTTTTTTTAAATCGCTTTCTACTCAATTTTAATTTTAAAAACATTGGTTTTTCTTGTCAGTAAAATTACTTAAAAGTCAGTCGAAATGCTTTTAACTTATCCACATAATTAGTGCGTTAAAATTGCAATACATTTCAAACGGCTGAAAATTGTCTAAACTTATGATCTGCAACTTTTTTTTAAATCGTGTTTAATTTTAATTTTAGAAACATTAGTTTTTCTTGTCAGTAAAATTACTTGAAAGTCAGTGGAAATGCTTTTAACTTATCCACATAATTAGTGCGTTAAAATTGCAATACATTTCAAACGGCTGAAAATTGTCTAAACTTATGATCTGCAACTTTTTTTAAAATCGTGTTTAATTTTAATTTTAGAAACATTAGTTTTTCTTGTCAGTAAAATTACTTGAAAGTCTGTGGAAATGCTTTTAACATCCACATAATTAGTGCGTTAAAATTGCAATACATTTAAAACGGCTGAAAATTGTCTAAACTTATGATCTGCAACTTTTTTTAAAATCGTGTTTAATTTTAATTTTAGAAACATTAGTTTTTCTTGTCAGTAAAATTACTTGAAAGTCAGTGGAAATGCTTTTAACTTATCCACATAATTAGTGCGTTAAAATTGCAATACATTTCAAACGGCTGAAAATTGTCTAAACTTATGATCTGCAACTTTTTTTCAAATCGTGTTTAATTTTAATTTTAGAAACATTAGTTTTTCTTGTCAGTAAAATTACTTGAAAGTCAGTGGAAATGCCTTTAACTTATCCACATAATTAGTGCGTTAAAATTGCAATACATTTCAAACGGCTAAAAATTGTCTAAACCTATGATCTGCAACTTTTTTTAAAAATCGTGTTTTATTTTAATTTTAGAAACATTAGTTTTTCTTGTCAGTAAAATTACTTGAAAGTCAGTGGAAATGCTTTTAACTTATCCACATAATTAGTGCGTTAAAATTGCAATACATTTCAAACGGCTGAAAATTGTCTAAACCTATGATCTGCAACGTTTTTTAAAATCGCTTTCTACTCAATTTTAATTTTAAAAACATTGGTTTTTCTTGTCAGTAAAATTACTTAAAAGTCAGTCGAAATGATTTTAACTTATCCACATAATTAGTGCGTTAAAATTGCAATACATTTCAAACGGCTGAAAATTGTCTAAACTTATGATCTGCAACTTTTTTTAAAATCGTGTTTAATTTTAATTTTAGAAACATTAGTTTTTCTTGTCAGTAAAATTACTTGAAAGTCAGTGGAAATGCTTTTAACTTATCCACATAATTAGTGCGTTAAAATTGCAATACAATTCAAACGGCTGAAAATTGTCTAAACCTATGATCTGCAACTTTTTTTTAATCGCTTTTTACTCAATTTTAATTTTAGAAACATTAGATTTTCTTGTCAGTAAAATTACTTGAAAGTCAGTGGAAATGCTTTTAACTGATCCACATAATCAGTGCGTTAAAATTGCAATACATTTCAAACGGCTAAAAATTGTCTAAACCTATGATCTGCAACTTTTTTTCAAATCGCTTTCTACTCAATTTTAATTTTAAAAACATTGGTTTTTCTTGTCAGTAAAATTACTTGAAAGTCAGTGGAAATGATTTTAACTTATCCACATAATTAGTGCGTTAAAATTGCAATACATTTCAAACGGCTGAAAATTGTCTAAACTTATGATCTGCAACTTTTTTTAAAATCGTGTTTAATTTTAATTTTAGAAACATTAGTTTTTCTTGTCAGTAAAATTACTTGAAAGTCTGTGGAAATGCTTTTAACATCCACATAATTAGTGCGTTAAAATTGCAATACATTTCAAACGGCTGAAAATTGTCTAAACCTATGATCTGCAACTTTTTTTTAAATCGTGTTTAATTTTAATTTTAGAAACATTAGTTTTTCTTGTCAGTAAAATTACTTGAAAGTCAGTGGAAATGCTTTTAACTTATCCACATAATTAGTGCGTTAAAATTGCAATACATTTCAAACGGCTGAAAATTGTCTAAACCTATGATCTGCAACTTTTTTTAAAATCGCTTTCTACTCAATTTTAATTTTAAAAACATTGGTTTTTCTTGTCAGTAAAATTACTTAAAAGTCAGTCGAAATGATTTTAACTTATCCACATAATTAGTGCGTTAAAATTGCAATACATTTCAAACGGCTGAAAATTGTCTAAACTTATGATCTGCAACTTTTTTTAAAATCGTGTTTAATTTTAATTTTAGAAACATTAGTTTTTCTTGTCAGTAAAATTACTTGAAAGTCAGTGGAAATGCTTTTAACTTATCCACATAATTAGTGCGTTAAAATTGCAATACATTTCAAACGGCTGAAAATTGTCTAAACCTATGATCTGCAACTTTTTTTAAATCGCTTTTTACTCAATTTTAATTTTAGAAACATTAGATTTTCTTGTCAGTAAAATTACTTGAAAGTCAGTGGAAATGCTTTTAACTGATCCACATAATCAGTGCGTTAAAATTGCAATACATTTCAAACGGCTGAAAATTGTCTAAACCTATGATCTGCAACTTTTTTTCAAATCGCTTTCTACTCAATTTTAATTTTAAAAACATTGGTTTTTCTTGTCAGTAAAATTACTTGAAAGTCAGTGGAAATGATTTTAACTTATCCACATAATTAGTGCGTTAAAATTGCAATACATTTCAAACGGCTGAAAATTGTCTAAACTTATGATCTGCAACTTTTTTTAAAATCGTGTTTAATTTTAATTTTAGAAACATTAGTTTTTCTTGTCAGTAAAATTACTTGAAAGTCAGTGGAAATGCTTTTAACTTATCCACATAATTAGTGCGTTAAAATTGCAATACATTTCAAACGGCTGAAAATTGTCTAAACCTATGATCTGCAACTTTTTTTAAATCGCTTTTTACTCAATTTTAATTTTAGAAACATTAGATTTTCTTGTCAGTAAAATTACTTGAAAGTCAGTGGAAATGCTTTTAACTGATCCACATAATCAGTGCGTTAAAATTGCAATACATTTCAAACGGCTGAAAATTGTCTAAACCTATGATCTGCAACTTTTTTTCAAATCGCTTTCTACTCAATTTTAATTTTAAAAACATTGGTTTTTCTTGTCAGTAAAATTACTTGAAAGTCAGTGGAAATGATTTTAACTTATCCACATAATTAGTGCGTTAAAATTGCAATACATTTCAAACGGCTGAAAATTGTCTAAACTTATGATCTGCAACTTTTTTTAAAATCGTGTTTAATTTTAATTTTAGAAACATTAGTTTTTCTTGTCAGTAAAATTACTTGAAAGTCAGTGGAAATGCTTTTAACTTATCCACATAATTAGTGCGTTAAAATTGCAATACATTTCAAACGGCTGAAAATTGTCTAAACCTATGATCTGCAACTTTTTTTAAATCGCTTTTTACTCAATTTTAATTTTAGAAACATTAGATTTTCTTGTCAGTAAAATTACTTGAAAGTCAGTGGAAATGCTTTTAACTGATCCACATAATCAGTGCGTTAAAATTGCAATACATTTCAAACGGCTGAAAATTGTCTAAACTTATGATCTGCAACTTTTTTTTAAATCGTGTTTAATTTTAATTTTAGAAACATTAGTTTTTCTTGTCAGTAAAATTACTTGAAAGTCAGTGGAAATGCTTTTAACTTATCCACATAATTAGTGCGTTAAAATTGCAATACATTTCAAACGGCTGAAAATTGTCTAAACCTATGATCTGGAACTTTTTTTAAATCGCTTTTTACTCAATTTTAATTTTAGAAACATTAGATTTTCTTGTCAGTAAAATTACTTGAAAGTCAGTGGAAATGCTTTTAACTGATCCACATAATCAGTGCGTTAAAAT
The DNA here is from genome assembly GCA_036924085.1 of Ariolimax columbianus. Lineage (NCBI taxonomy): Eukaryota > Metazoa > Mollusca > Gastropoda > Stylommatophora > Arionidae > Ariolimax > Ariolimax columbianus. The sequence goes on along the minus strand of JAVGWX010000078.1, from coordinate 115,013 downwards.
TGCAATACATTTCAAATGGCTGAAAATTGTCTAAACTTATGATCTGCAACTTTTTTTAAAATCGTGTTTAATTTTAATTTTAGAAACATTAGTTTTTCTTGTCAGTAAAATTACTTGAAAGTCAGTGGAAATGCTTTTAACTTATCCACATAATTAGTGCGTTAAAATTGCAATACATTTCAAACGGCTGAAAATTGTCTAAACTTATGATCTGCAACTTTTTTTAAAATCGTGTTTAATTTTAATTTTAGAAACATTAGTTTTTCTTGTCAGTAAAATTACTTGAAAGTCAGTGGAAATGCTTTTAACTTATCCACATAATTAGTGCGTTAAAATTGCAATACATTTCAAACGGCTGAAAATTGTCTAAACCTATGATCTGCAACTTTTTTTAAATCGCTTTTTACTCAATTTTAATTTTAGAAACATTAGATTTTCTTGTCAGTAAAATTACTTGAAAGTCAGTGGAAATGCTTTTAACTGATCCACATAATCAGTGCGTTAAAATTGCAATACATTTCAAACGGCTGAAAATTGTCTTAGCCTATGATCTGCAACTTTTTTTCAAATCGCTTTCTACTCAATTTTAATTTTAAAAACATTGGTTTTTCTTGTCAGTAAAATTACTTGAAAGTCAGTGGAAATGATTTTAACTTATCCACATAATTAGTGCGTTAAAATTGCAATACATTTCAAACGGCTGAAAATTGTCTAAACTTATGATCTGCAACTTTTTTTAAAATCGTGTTTAATTTTAATTTTAGAAACATTAGTTTTTCTTGTCAGTAAAATTACTTGAAAGTCAGTGGAAATGCTTTTAACTGATCCACATAATCAGTGCGTTAAAATTGCAATACATTTCAAACGGCTGAAAATTGTCTAAACCTATGATCTGCAACTTTTTTTCAAATCGCTTTCTACTCAATTTTAATTTTAAAAACATTGGTTTTTCTTGTCAGTAAAATTACTTGAAAGTCAGTGGAAATGATTTTAACTTATCCACATAATTAGTGCGTTAAAATTGCAATACATTTCAAACGGCTGAAAATTGTCTAAACTTATGATCTGCAACTTTTTTTAAAATCGTGTTTAATTTTAATTTTAGAAACATTAGTTTTTCTTGTCAGTAAAATTACTTGAAAGTCAGTGGAAATGCTTTTAACTTATCCACATAATTAGTGCGTTAAAATTGCAATACATTTCAAACGGCTGAAAATTGTCTAAACTTATGATCTGCAACTTTTTTTTAAATCGTGTTTAATTTTAATTTTAGAAACATTAGTTTTTCTTGTCAGTAAAATTACTTGAAAGTCAGTGGAAATGCTTTTAACTTATCCACATAATTAGTGCGTTAAAATTGCAATACATTTCAAACGGCTGAAAATTGTCTAAACCTATGATCTGCAACTTTTTTTAAATCGCTTTTTACTCAATTTTAATTTTAGAAACATTAGATTTTCTTGTCAGTAAAATTACTTGAAAGTCAGTGGAAATGCTTTTAACTTATCCACATAATTAGTGCGTTAAAATTGCAATACATTTCAAACGGCTGAAAATTGTCTAAACTTATGATCTGCAACTTTTTTTTAAATCGTGTTTAATTTTAATTTTAGAAACATTAGTTTTTCTTGTCAGTAAAATTACTTGAAAGTCAGTGGAAATGCTTTTAACTTATCCACATAATTAGTGCGTTAAAATTGCAATACATTTCAAACGGCTGAAAATTGTCTAAACCTATGATCTGGAACTTTTTTTAAATCGCTTTTTACTCAATTTTAATTTTAGAAACATTAGATTTTCTTGTCAGTAAAATTACTTGAAAGTCAGTGGAAATGCTTTTAACTGATCCACATAATCAGTGCGTTAAAATTGCAATACATTTCAAATGGCTGAAAATTGTCTAAACTTATGATCTGCAACTTTTTTTAAAATCGTGTTTAATTTTAATTTTAGAAACATTAGTTTTTCTTGTCAGTAAAATTACTTGAAAGTCAGTGGAAATGCTTTTAACTTATCCACATAATTAGTGCGTTAAAATTGCAATACATTTCAAACGGCTGAAAATTGTCTAAACTTATGATCTGCAACTTTTTTTAAAATCGTGTTTAATTTTAATTTTAGAAACATTAGTTTTTCTTGTCAGTAAAATTACTTGAAAGTCAGTGGAAATGCTTTTAACTTATCCACATAATTAGTGCGTTAAAATTGCAATACATTTCAAACGGCTGAAAATTGTCTAAACCTATGATCTGCAACTTTTTTAAAATCGCTTTTTACTCAATTTTAATTTTAGAAACATTAGATTTTCTTGTCAGTAAAATTACTTGAAAGTCAGTGGAAATGCTTTTAACTTATCCACATAATTAGTGCGTTAAAATTGCAATACATTTCAAACGGCTGAAAATTGTCTAAACCTATGATCTGCAACTTTTTTTAAATCGCTTTTTACTCAATTTTAATTTTAGAAACATTAGATTTTCTTGTCAGTAAAATTACTTGAAAGTCAGTGGAAATGCTTTTAACTTATCCACATAATTAGTGCGTTAAAATTGCAATACATTTCAAACGGCTGAAAATTGTCTAAACTTATGATCTGCAACTTTTTTTTAAATCGTGTTTAATTTTAATTTTAGAAACATTAGTTTTTCTTGTCAGTAAAATTACTTGAAAGTCAGTGGAAATGCTTTTAACTTATCCACATAATTAGTGCGTTAAAATTGCAATACATTTCAAACGGCTGAAAATTGTCTAAACCTATGATCTGGAACTTTTTTTAAATCGCTTTTTACTCAATTTTAATTTTAGAAACATTAGATTTTCTTGTCAGTAAAATTACTTGAAAGTCAGTGGAAATGCTTTTAACTGATCTACATAATCAGTGCGTTAAAATTGCAATACATTTCAAATGGCTGAAAATTGTCTAAACTTATGATCTGCAACTTTTTTAAAAATCGTGTTTAATTTTAATTTTAGAAACATTAGTTTTTCTTGTCAGTAAAATTACTTGAAAGTCAGTGGAAATGCTTTTAACTTATCCACATAATTAGTGCGTTAAAATTGCAATACATTTCAAACGGCTGAAAATTGTCTAAACTTATGATCTGCAACTTTTTTTAAAATCGTGTTTAATTTTAATTTTAGAAACATTAGTTTTTCTTGTCAGTAAAATTACTTGAAAGTCAGTGGAAATGCTTTTAACTTATCCACATAATTAGTGCGTTAAAATTGCAATACATTTCAAACGGCTGAAAATTGTCTAAACCTATGATCTGCAACTTTTTTAAAATCGCTTTTTACTCAATTTTAATTTTAGAAACATTAGATTTTCTTGTCAGTAAAATTACTTGAAAGTCAGTGGAAATGCTTTTAACTGATCCACATAATCAGTGCGTTAAAATTGCAATACATTTCAAACGGCTGAAAATTGTCTAAGCCTATGATCTGCAACTTTTTTTCAAATCGCTTTCTACTCAATTTTAATTTTAAAAACATTGGTTTTTCTTGTCAGTAAAATTACTTGAAAGTCAGTGGAAATGATTTTAACTTATCCACATAATTAGTGCGTTAAAATTGCAATACATTTCAAACGGCTGAAAATTGTCTAAACTTATGATCTGCAACTTTTTTTAAAATCGTGTTTAATTTTAATTTTAGAAACATTAGTTTTTCTTGTCAGTAAAATTACTTGAAAGTCAGTGGAAATGCTTTTAACTTATCCACATAATTAGTGCGTTAAAATTGCAATACATTTCAAACGGCTGAAAATTGTCTAAACTTATGATCTGCAACTTTTTTAAAAATCGTGTTTAATTTTAATTTTAGAAACATTAGTTTTTCTTGTCAGTAAAATTACTTGAAAGTCAGTGGAAATGCTTTTAACTTATCCACATAATTAGTGCGTTAAAATTGCAATACATTTCAAACGGCTGAAAATTGTCTAAACCTATGATCTGCAACTTTTTTTAAATCGCTTTTTACTCAATTTTAATTTTAGAAACATTAGATTTTCTTGTCAGTAAAATTACTTGAAAGTCAGTGGAAATGCTTTTAACTGATCCACATAATCAGTGCGTTAAAATTGCAATACATTTCAAACGGCTGAAAATTGTCTAAACTTATGATCTGCAATTTTTTTTTTAAATCGTGTTTAATTTTAATTTTAGAAACATTAGTTTTTCTTGTCAGTAAAATTACTTGAAAGTCAGTGGAAATGCTTTTAACTTATCCACATAATTAGTGCGTTAAAATTGCAATACATTTCAAACGGCTGAAAATTGTCTAAACCTATGATCTGCAACTTTTTTTAAATCGCTTTTTACTCAATTTTAATTTTAGAAACATTAGATTTTCTTGTCAGTAAAATTACTTGAAAGTCAGTGGAAATGCTTTTAACTGATCCACATAATCAGTGCGTTAAAATTGCAATACATTTCAAATGGCTGAAAATTGTCTAAACTTATGATCTGCAACTTTTTTTAAAATCGTGTTTAATTTTAATTTTAGAAACATTAGTTTTTCTTGTCAGTAAAATTACTTGAAAGTCAGTGGAAATGCTTTTAACTTATCCACATAATTAGTGCGTTAAAATTGCAATACATTTCAAACGGCTGAAAATTGTCTAAACTTATGATCTGCAACTTTTTTTAAAATCGTGTTTAATTTTAATTTTAGAAACATTAGTTTTTCTTGTCAGTAAAATTACTTGAAAGTCAGTGGAAATGCTTTTAACTTATCCACATAATTAGTGCGTTAAAATTGCAATACATTTCAAACGGCTGAAAATTGTCTAAACCTATGATCTGCAACTTTTTTTAAATCGCTTTTTACTCAATTTTAATTTTAGAAACATTAGATTTTCTTGTCAGTAAAATTACTTGAAAGTCAGTGGAAATGCTTTTAACTGATCCACATAATCAGTGCGTTAAAATTGCAATACATTTCAAACGGCTGAAAATTGTCTAAGCCTATGATCTGCATTTTTTTTTCAAATCGCTTTCTACTCAATTTTAATTTTAAAAACATTGGTTTTTCTTGTCAGTAAAATTACTTGAAAGTCAGTGGAAATGATTTTAACTTATCCACATAATTAGTGCGTTAAAATTGCAATACATTTCAAACGGCTGAAAATTGTCTAAACTTATGATCTGCAACTTTTTTTAAAATCGTGTTTAATTTTAATTTTAGAAACATTAGTTTTTCTTGTCAGTAAAATTACTTGAAAGTCAGTGGAAATGCTTTTAACTTATCCACATAATTAGTGCGTTAAAATTGCAATACATTTCAAACGGCTGAAAATTGTCTAAACTCATGATCTGCAACTTTTTTTTAAATCGTGTTTAATTTTAATTTTAGAAACATTAGTTTTTCTTGTCAGTAAAATTACTTGAAAGTCAGTGGAAATGCTTTTAACTTATCCACATAATTAGTGCGTTAAAATTGCAATACATTTCAAACGGCTGAAAATTGTCTAAACCTATGATCTGCAACTTTTTTTAAATCGCTTTTTACTCAATTTTAATTTTAGAAACATTAGATTTTCTTGTCAGTAAAATTACTTGAAAGTCAGTGGAAATGCTTTTAACTGATCCACATAATCAGTGCGTTAAAATTGCAATACATTTCAAATGGCTGAAAATTGTCTAAACTTATGATCTGCAACTTTTTTTTAAATCGTGTTTAATTTTAATTTTAGAAACATTAGTTTTTCTTGTCAGTAAAATTACTTGAAAGTCAGTGGAAATGCTTTTAACTTATCCACATAATTAGTGCGTTAAAATTGCAATACATTTCAAACGGCTGAAAATTGTCTAAACCTATGATCTGCAACTTTTTTTAAATCGCTTTTTACTCAATTTTAATTTTAGAAATTAGATTTTCTTGTCAGTAAAATTACTTGAAAGTCAGTGGAAATGCTTTTAACTGATCCACATAATCAGTGCGTTAAAATTGCAATACATTTCAAACGGCTGAAAATTGTCTAAACCTATGATCTGCAACTTTTTTTCAAATCGCTTTCTACTCAATTTTAATTTTAAAAACATTGGTTTTTCTTGTCAGTAAAATTACTTGAAAGTCAGTGGAAATGCTTTTAACTTATCCACATAATTAGTGCGTTAAAATTGCAATACATTTCAAACGGCTGAAAATTGTCTAAACCTATGATCTGCAACTTTTTTTAAATCGCTTTTTACTCAATTTTAATTTTAGAAACATTAGATTTTCTTGTCAGTAAAATTACTTGAAAGTCAGTGGAAATGCTTTTAACTGATCCACATAATCAGTGCGTTAAAATTGCAATACATTTCAAACGGCTGAAAATTGTCTAAGCCTATGATCTGCATTTTTTTTTCAAATCGCTTTCTACTCAATTTTAATTTTAAAAACATTGGTTTTTCTTGTCAGTAAAATTACTTGAAAGTCAGTGGAAATGATTTTAACTTATCCACATAATTAGTGCGTTAAAATTGCAATACATTTCAAACGGCTGAAAATTGTCTAAACTTATGATCTGCAACTTTTTTTAAAATCGTGTTTAATTTTAATTTTAGAAACATTAGTTTTTCTTGTCAGTAAAATTACTTGAAAGTCAGTGGAAATGCTTTTAACTTATCCACATAATTAGTGCGTTAAAATTGCAATACATTTCAAACGGCTGAAAATTGTCTAAACTCATGATCTGCAACTTTTTTTTAAATCGTGTTTAATTTTAATTTTAGAAACATTAGTTTTTCTTGTCAGTAAAATTACTTGAAAGTCAGTGGAAATGCTTTTAACTTATCCACATAATTAGTGCGTTAAAATTGCAATACATTTCAAACGGCTGAAAATTGTCTAAACCTATGATCTGCAACTTTTTTTAAATCGCTTTTTACTCAATTTTAATTTTAGAAACATTAGATTTTCTTGTCAGTAAAATTACTTGAAAGTCAGTGGAAATGCTTTTAACTGATCCACATAATCAGTGCGTTAAAATTGCAATACATTTCAAATGGCTGAAAATTGTCTAAACTTATGATCTGCAACTTTTTTTTAAATCGTGTTTAATTTTAATTTTAGAAACATTAGTTTTTCTTGTCAGTAAAATTACTTGAAAGTCAGTGGAAATGCTTTTAACTTATCCACATAATTAGTGCGTTAAAATTGCAATACATTTCAAACGGCTGAAAATTGTCTAAACCTATGATCTGCAACTTTTTTTAAATCGCTTTTTACTCAATTTTAATTTTAGAAATTAGATTTTCTTGTCAGTAAAATTACTTGAAAGTCAGTGGAAATGCTTTTAACTGATCCACATAATCAGTGCGTTAAAATTGCAATACATTTCAAACGGCTGAAAATTGTCTAAACCTATGATCTGCAACTTTTTTTCAAATCGCTTTCTACTCAATTTTAATTTTAAAAACATTGGTTTTTCTTGTCAGTAAAATTACTTGAAAGTCAGTGGAAATGATTTTAACTTATCCACATAATTAGTGCGTTAAAATTGCAATACATTTCAAACGGCTGAAAATTGTCTAAACTTATGATCTGCAACTTTTTTTAAAATCGTGTTTAATTTTAATTTTAGAAACATTAGTTTTTCTTGTCAGTAAAATTACTTGAAAGTCAGTGGAAATGCCTTTAACTTATCCACATAATTAGTGCGTTAAAATAGCAATACATTTCAAACGGCTAAAAATTGTCTAAACCTATGATCTGCAACTTTTTTTAAAAATCGTGTTTAATTTTAATTTTAGAAACATTAGTTTTTCTTGTCAGTAAAATTACTTGAAAGTCAGTGGAAATGCTTTTAACTTATCCACATAATTAGTGCGTTAAAATTGCAATACATTTCAAACGGCTGAAAATTGTCTAAACCTATGATCTGCAACGTTTTTTAAAATCGCTTTCTACTCAATTTTAATTTTAAAAACATTGGTTTTTCTTGTCAGTAAAATTACTTAAAAGTCAGTCGAAATGATTTTAACTTATCCACATAATTAGTGCGTTAAAATTGCAATACATTTCAAACGGCTGAAAATTGTCTAAACTTATGATCTGCAACTTTTTTTAAAATCGTGTTTAATTTTAATTTTAGAAACATTAGTTTTTCTTGTCAGTAAAATTACTTGAAAGTCAGTGGAAATGCTTTTAACTTATCCACATAATTAGTGCGTTAAAATTGCAATACATTTCAAACGGCTGAAAATTGTCTAAACTTATGATCTGCAACTTTTTTTTAAAATTGTGTTTAATTTTAATTTTAGAAACATTAGTTTTTCTTGTCAGTAAAATTACTTGAAAGTCAGTGGAAATGCTTTTAACTTATCCACATAATTAGTGCGTTAAAATTGCAATACAATTCAAACGGCTGAAAATTGTCTAAACCTATGATCTGCAACTTTTTTTTAATCGCTTTTTACTCAATTTTAATTTTAGAAACATTAGATTTTCTTGTCAGTAAAATTACTTGAAAGTCAGTGGAAATGCTTTTAACTTATCCACATAATTAGTGCGTTAAAATTGCAATACATTTCAAACGGCTGAAAATTGTCTAAACCTATGATCTGCAACTTTTTTTCAAATCGCTTTCTACTCAATTTTAATTTTAAAAACATTGGTTTTTCTTGTCAGTAAAATTACTTGAAAGTCAGTGGAAATGCTTTTAACTGATCCACATAATCAGTGCGTTAAAATTGCAATACATTTCAAACGGCTGAAAATTGTCTAAACCTATGATCTGCAACTTTTTTTCAAATCGCTTTCTACTCAATTTTAATTTTAAAAACATTGGTTTTTCTTGTCAGTAAAATTACTTGAAAGTCAGTGGAAATGCTTTTAACTGATCCACATAATCAGTGCGTTAAAATTGCAATACATTTCAAATGGCTGAAAATTGTCTAAACTTATGATCTGCAACTTTTTTTTAAATCGTGTTTAATTTTAATTTTAGAAACATTAGTTTTTCTTGTCAGTAAAATTACTTGAAAGTCAGTGGAAATGCTTTTAACTTATCCACATAATTAGTGCGTTAAAATTGCAATACATTTCAAACGGCTGAAAATTGTCTAAACCTATGATCTGCAACTTTTTTTAAATCGCTTTTTACTCAATTTTAATTTTAGAAATTAGATTTTCTTGTCAGTAAAATTACTTGAAAGTCAGTGGAAATGCTTTTAACTGATCCACATAATCAGTGCGTTAAAATTGCAATACATTTCAAACGGCTGAAAATTGTCTAAACCTATGATCTGCAACTTTTTTTCAAATCGCTTTCTACTCAATTTTAATTTTAAAAACATTAGATTTTCTTGTCAGTAAAATTACTTGAAAGTCAGTGGAAATGCTTTTAACTGATCCACATAATCAGTGCGTTAAAATTGCAATACATTTCAAATGGCTGAAAATTGTCTAAACTTATGATCTGCAACTTTTTTTAAAATCGTGTTTAATTTTAATTTTAGAAACATTAGTTTTTCTTGTCAGTAAAATTACTTGAAAGTCAGTGGAAATGCTTTTAACTTATCCACATAATTAGTGCGTTAAAATTGCAATACATTTCAAACGGCTGAAAATTGTCTAAACTCATGATCTGCAACTTTTTTTTAAATCGTGTTTAATTTTAATTTTAGAAACATTAGTTTTTCTTGTCAGTAAAATTACTTGAAAGTCAGTGGAAATGCTTTTAACTTATCCACATAATTAGTGCGTTAAAATTGCAATACATTTCAAACGGCTGAAAATTGTCTAAACCTATGATCTGCAACTTTTTTTAAATCGCTTTTTACTCAATTTTAATTTTAGAAATTAGATTTTCTTGTCAGTAAAATTACTTGAAAGTCAGTGGAAATGCTTTTAACTGATCCACATAATCAGTGCGTTAAAATTGCAATACATTTCAAACGGCTGAAAATTGTCTAAACCTATGATCTGCAACTTTTTTTCAAATCGCTTTCTACTCAATTTTAATTTTAAAAACATTGGTTTTTCTTGTCAGTAAAATTACTTGAAAGTCAGTGGAAATGATTTTAACTTATCCACATAATTAGTGCGTTAAAATTGCAATACATTTCAAACGGCTGAAAATTGTCTAAACTTATGATCTGCAACTTTTTTTAAAATCGTGTTTAATTTTAATTTTAGAAACATTAGTTTTTCTTGTCAGTAAAATTACTTGAAAGTCAGTGGAAATGCCTTTAACTTATCCACATAATTAGTGCGTTAAAATAGCAATACATTTCAAACGGCTAAAAATTGTCTAAACCTATGATCTGCAACTTTTTTTAAAAATCGTGTTTAATTTTAATTTTAGAAACATTAGTTTTTCTTGTCAGTAAAATTACTTGAAAGTCAGTGGAAATGCTTTTAACTTATCCACATAATTAGTGCGTTAAAATTGCAATACATTTCAAACGGCTGAAAATTGTCTAAACCTATGATCTGCAACGTTTTTTAAAATCGCTTTCTACTCAATTTTAATTTTAAAAACATTGGTTTTTCTTGTCAGTAAAATTACTTAAAAGTCAGTCGAAATGATTTTAACTTATCCACATAATTAGTGCGTTAAAATTGCAATACATTTCAAACGGCTGAAAATTGTCTAAACTTATGATCTGCAACTTTTTTTAAAATCGTGTTTAATTTTAATTTTAGAAACATTAGTTTTTCTTGTCAGTAAAATTACTTGAAAGTCAGTGGAAATGCTTTTAACTTATCCACATAATTAGTGCGTTAAAATTGCAATACATTTCAAACGGCTGAAAATTGTCTAAACTTATGATCTGCAACTTTTTTTTAAAATTGTGTTTAATTTTAATTTTAGAAACATTAGTTTTTCTTGTCAGTAAAATTACTTGAAAGTCAGTGGAAATGCTTTTAACTTATCCACATAATTAGTGCGTTAAAATTGCAATACAATTCAAACGGCTGAAAATTGTCTAAACCTATGATCTGCAACTTTTTTTTAATCGCTTTTTACTCAATTTTAATTTTAGAAACATTAGATTTTCTTGTCAGTAAAATTACTTGAAAGTCAGTGGAAATGCTTTTAACTTATCCACATAATTAGTGCGTTAAAATTGCAATACATTTCAAACGGCTGAAAATTGTCTAAACCTATGATCTGCAACTTTTTTTCAAATCGCTTTCTACTCAATTTTAATTTTAAAAACATTGGTTTTTCTTGTCAGTAAAATTACTTGAAAGTCAGTGGAAATGCTTTTAACTGATCCACATAATCAGTGCGTTAAAATTGCAATACATTTCAAACGGCTGAAAATTGTCTAAACCTATGATCTGCAACTTTTTTCCAAATCGCTTTCTACTCAATTTTAATTTTAAAAACATTGGTTTTTCTTGTCAGTAAAATTACTTGAAAGTCAGTGGAAATGATTTTAACTTATCCACATAATTAGTGCGTTAAAATTGCAATACATTTCAAACGGCTGAAAATTGTCTAAACTTATGATCTGCAACTTTTTTTAAAATCGTGTTTAATTTTAATTTTAGAAACATTAGTTTTTCTTGTCAGTAAAATTACTTGAAAGTCAGTGGAAATGCTTTTAACTTATCCACATAATTAGTGCGTTAAAATTGCAATACATTTCAAACGGCTGAAAATTGTCTAAACTTATGATCTGCAACTTTTTTTTAAATCGTGTTTAATTTTAATTTTAGAAACATTAGTTTTTCTTGTCAGTAAAATTACTTGAAAGTCAGTGGAAATGCTTTTAACTTATCCACATAATTAGTGCGTTAAAATTGCAATACATTTCAAACGGCTGAAAATTGTCTAAACCTATGATCTGCAACTTTTTTTAAATCGCTTTTTACTCAATTTTAATTTTAGAAACATTAGATTTTCTTGTCAGTAAAATTACTTGAAAGTCAGTGGAAATGCTTTTAACTGATCCACATAATCAGTGCGTTAAAATTGCAATACATTTCAAATGGCTGAAAATTGTCTAAACTTATGATCTGCAACTTTTTTTAAAATCGTGTTTAATTTTAATTTTAGAAACATTAGTTTTTCTTGTCAGTAAAATTACTTGAAAGTCAGTGGAAATGCTTTTAACTTATCCACATAATTAGTGCGTTAAAATTGCAATACATTTCAAACGGCTGAAAATTGTCTAAACCTATGATCTGCAACTTTTTTTAAATCGCTTTTTACTCAATTTTAATTTTAGAAATATTAGATTTTCTTGTCAGTAAAATTACTTGAAAGTCAGTGGAAATGCTTTTAACTGATCCACATAATCAGTGCGTTAAAATTGCAATACATTTCAAACGGCTGAAAATTGTCTAAACCTATGATCTGCAACTTTTTTTCAAATCGCTTTCTACTCAATTTTAATTTTAAAAACATTGGTTTTTCTTGTCAGTAAAATTACTTGAAAGTCAGTGGAAATGATTTTAACTTATCCACATAATTAGTGCGTTAAAATTGCAATACATTTCAAACGGCTGAAAATTGTCTAAACTTATGATCTGCAACTTTTTTTAAAATCGTGTTTAATTTTAATTTTAGAAACATTAGTTTTTCTTGTCAGTAAAATTACTTGAAAGTCAGTGGAAATGCTTTTAACTTATCCACATAATTAGTGCGTTAAAATTGCAATACATTTCAAACGGCTGAAAATTGTCTAAACTTATGATCTGCAACTTTTTTTAAAATCGTGTTTAATTTTAATTTTAGAAACATTAGTTTTTCTTGTCAGTAAAATTACTTGAAAGTCAGTGGAAATGCTTTTAACTTATCCACATAATTAGTGCGTTAAAATTGCAATACATTTCAAACGGCTGAAAATTGTCTAAACTTATGATCTGCAACTTTTTTTCAAATCGTGTTTAATTTTAATTTTAGAAACATTAGTTTTTCTTGTCAGTAAAATTACTTGAAAGTCAGTGGAAATGCCTTTAACTTATCCACATAATTAGTGCGTTAAAATAGCAATACATTTCAAACGGCTAAAAATTGTCTAAACCTATGATCTGCAACTTTTTTTAAAAATCGTGTTTAATTTTAATTTTAGAAACATTAGTTTTTCTTGTCAGTAAAATTACTTGAAAGTCAGTGGAAATGCTTTTAACTTATCCACATAATTAGTGCGTTAAAATTGCAATACATTTCAAACGGCTGAAAATTGTCTAAACCTATGATCTGCAACGTTTTTTAAAATCGCTTTCTACTCAATTTTAATTTTAAAAACATTGGTTTTTCTTGTCAGTAAAATTACTTAAAAGTCAGTCGAAATGATTTTAACTTATCCACATAATTAGTGCGTTAAAATTGCAATACATTTCAAACGGCTGAAAATTGTCTAAACTTATGATCTGCAACTTTTTTTAAAATCGTGTTTAATTTTAATTTTAGAAACATTAGTTTTTCTTGTCAGTAAAATTACTTGAAAGTCAGTGGAAATGCTTTTAACTTATCCACATAATTAGTGCGTTAAAATTGCAATACATTTCAAACGGCTGAAAATTGTCTAAACTTATGATCTGCAACTTTTTTTTAAAATTGTGTTTAATTTTAATTTTAGAAACATTAGTTTTTCTTGTCAGTAAAATTACTTGAAAGTCAGTGGAAATGCTTTTAACTTATCCACATAATTAGTGCGTTAAAATTGCAATACAATTCAAACGGCTGAAAATTGTCTAAACCTATGATCTGCAACTTTTTTTTAATCGCTTTTTACTCAATTTTAATTTTAGAAACATTAGATTTTCTTGTCAGTAAAATTACTTGAAAGTCAGTGGAAATGCTTTTAACTTATCCACATAATTAATGCGTTAAAATTGCAATACATTTCAAACGGCTGAAAATTGACTAAACCTATGATCTGCAACTTTTTTTCAAATCGCTTTCTACTCAATTTTAATTTTAAAAACATTGGTTTTTCTTGTCAGTAAAATTACTAGAAAGTCAGTGGAAATGCTTTTAACTGATCCACATAATCAGTGCGTTAAAATTGCAATACATTTCAAACGGCTGAAAATTGTCTAAACCTATGATCTGCAACTTTTTTTCAAATCGCTTTCTACTCAATTTTAATTTTAAAAACATTGGTTTTTCTTGTCAGTAAAATTACTTGAAAGTCAGTGGAAATGATTTTAACTTATCCACATAATTAGTGCGTTAAAATTGCAATACATTTCAAACGGCTGAAAATTGTCTAAACTTATGATCTGCAACTTTTTTTAAAATCGTGTTTAATTTTAATTTTAGAAACATTAGTTTTTCTTGTCAGTAAAATTACTTGAAAGTCAGTGGAAATGCTTTTAACTTATCCACATAATTAGTGCGTTAAAATTGCAATACATTTCAAACGGCTGAAAATTGTCTAAACTTATGATCTGCAACTTTTTTTAAAATCGTGTTTAATTTTAATTTTAGAAACATTAGTTTTTCTTGTCAGTAAAATTACTTGAAAGTCAGTGGAAATGCTTTTAACTTATCCACATAATTAGTGCGTTAAAATTGCAATACATTTCAAACGGCTGAAAATTGTCTAAACTTATGATCTGCAACTTTTTTTCAAATCGTGTTTAATTTTAATTTTAGAAACATTAGTTTTTCTTGTCAGTAAAATTACTTGAAAGTCAGTGGAAATGCCTTTAACTTATCCACATAATTAGTGCGTTAAAATTGCAATACATTTCAAACGGCTAAAAATTGTCTAAACCTATGATCTGCAACTTTTTTTAAAAATCGTGTTTAATTTTAATTTTAGAAACATTAGTTTTTCTTGTCAGTAAAATTACTTGAAAGTCAGTGGAAATGCTTTTAACTTATCCACATAATTAGTGCGTTAAAATTGCAATACATTTCAAACGGCTGAAAATTGTCTAAACCTATGATCTGCAACGTTTTTTAAAATCGCTTTCTACTCAATTTTAATTTTAAAAACATTGGTTTTTCTTGTCAGTAAAATTACTTAAAAGTCAGTCGAAATGATTTTAACTTATCCACATAATTAGTGCGTTAAAATTGCAATACATTTCAAACGGCTGAAAATTGTCTAAACTTATGATCTGCAACTTTTTTTAAAATCGTGTTTAATTTTAATTTTAGAAACATTAGTTTTTCTTGTCAGTAAAATTACTTGAAAGTCAGTGGAAATGCTTTTAACTTATCCACATAATTAGTGCGTTAAAATTGCAATACATTTCAAACGGCTGAAAATTGTCTAAACTTATGATCTGCAACTTTTTTTTAAAATTGTGTTTAATTTTAATTTTAGAAACATTAGTTTTTCTTGTCAGTAAAATTACTTGAAAGTCAGTGGAAATGCTTTTAACTTATCCACATAATTAGTGCGTTAAAATTGCAATACAATTCAAACGGCTGAAAATTGTCTAAACCTATGATCTGCAACTTTTTTTTAATCGCTTTTTACTCAATTTTAATTTTAGAAACATTAGATTTTCTTGTCAGTAAAATTACTTGAAAGTAAGTGGAAATGCTTTTAACTTATCCACATAATTAGTGCGTTAAAATTGCAATACATTTCAAACGGCTGAAAATTGTCTAAACCTATGATCTGCAACTTTTTTTCAAATCGCTTTCTACTCAATTTTAATTTTAAAAACATTGGTTTTTCTTGTCAGTAAAATTACTTGAAAGTCAGTGGAAATGATTTTAACTTATCCACATAATTAGTGCGTTAAAATTGCAATACATTTCAAACGGCTGAAAATTGTCTAAACTTATGATCTGCAACTTTTTTTTAAATCGTGTTTAATTTTAATTTTAGAAACATTAGTTTTTGTTGTCAGTAAAATTACTTGAAAGTCAGTGGAAATGCTTTTAAATTATCCACATAATTAGTGCGTTAAAATTGCAATACATTTCAAACGGCTGAAAATTGTCTAAACTTATGATCTGCAACTTTTTTTCAAATCGTGTTTAATTTTAATTTTAGAAACATTAGTTTTTCTTGTCAGTAAAATTACTTGAAAGTCAGTGGAAATGCCTTTAACTTATCCACATAATTAGTGCGTTAAAATTGCAATACATTTCAAACGGCTAAAAATTGTCTAAACCTATGATCTGCAACTTTTTTTAAAAATCGTGTTTAATTTTAATTTTAGAAACATTAGTTTTTCTTGTCAGTAAAATTACTTGAAAGTCAGTGGAAATGCTTTTAACTTATCCACATAATTAGTGCGTTAAAATTGCAATACATTTCAAACGGCTGAAAATTGTCTAAACCTATGATCTGCAACTTTTTTTTAAAATCGCTTTCTACTCAATTTTAATTTTAAAAACATTGGTTTTTCTTGTCAGTAAAATTACTTAAAAGTCAGTCGAAATGATTTTAACTTATCCACATAATTAGTGCGTTAAAATTGCAATACATTTCAAACGGCTGAAAATTGTCTAAACTTATGATCTGCAACTTTTTTTAAAATCGTGTTTAATTTTAATTTTAGAAACATTAGTTTTTCTTGTCAGTAAAATTACTTGAAAGTCAGTGGAAATGCTTTTAACTTATCCACATAATTAGTGCGTTAAAATTGCAATACATTTCAAACGGCTGAAAATTGTCTAAACCTATGATCTGCAACTTTTTTTAAATCGCTTTTTACTCAATTTTAATTTTAGAAACATTAGATTTTCTTGTCAGTAAAATTACTTGAAAAGTCAGTGGAAATGCTTTTAACTTATCCACATAATTAGTGCGTTAAAATTGCAATACATTTCAAACGGCTGAAAATTGTCTAAACCTATGATCTGCAACTTTTTTTCAAATCGCTTTCTACTCAATTTTAATTTTAAAAACATTGGTTTTTCTTGTCAGTAAAATTACTTGAAAGTCAGTGGAAATGATTTTAACTTATCCACATAATTAGTGCGTTAAAATTTCAATACATTTCAAACGGCTGAAAATTGTCTAAACTTATGATCTGCAACTTTTTTTAAAATCGTGTTTGATTTTAATTTTAGAAACATTAGTTTTTCTTGTCAGTAAAATTACTTGAAAGTCAGTGGAAATGCTTTTAACTTATCCACATAATTAGTGCGTTAAAATTGCAATACATTTCAAACGGCTGAAAATTGTCTAAACCTATGATCTGCAACTTTTTTTAAATCGCTTTTTACTCAATTTTAATTTTAGAAACATTAGATTTTCTTGTCAGTAAAATTACTTGAAAGTCAGTGGAAATGCTTTTAACTTATCCACATAATTAGTGCGTTAAAATTGCAATACATTTCAAACGGCTGAAAATTGTCTAAACCTATGATCTGCAACTTTTTTTAAAAATCGCTTTCTACTCAATTTTAATTTTATAAACATTGGTTTTTCTTGTCAGTAAAATTACTTAAAAGTCAGTCGAAATGATTTTAACTTATCCACATAATTAGTGCGTTAAAATTGCAATACATTTCAAACGGCTGAAAATTGTCTAAACTTATGATCTGCAACTTTTTTTAAAATCGTGTTTAATTTTAATTTTAGAAACATTAGTTTTTCTTGTCAGTAAAATTACTTGAAAGTCAGTGGAAATGCTTTTAACTTATCCACATAATTAGTGCGTTAAAATTGCAATACATTTCAAACGGCTGAAAATTGTCTAAACCTATGATCTGCAACTTTTTTTAAATCGCTTTTTACTCAATTTTAATTTTAGAAACATTAGATTTTCTTGTCAGTAAAATTACTTGAAAGTCAGTGGAAATGCTTTTAACTTATCCACATAATTAGTGCGTTAAAATTGCAATACATTTCAAACGGCTGAAAATTGTCTAAACCTATGATCTGCAACTTTTTTTCAAATCGCTTTCTACCTAATTTAATTTTAAAAACATTGGTTTTTCTTGTCAGAAAATTACTTGAAAGTCAGTGGAAATGATTTTAACTTATCCACATAATTAGTGCGTTAAAATTGCAATACATTTCAAACGGCTGAAAATTGTCTAAACTTATGATCTGCAACTTTTTTTAAAATCGTGTTTAATTTTAATTTTAGAAACATTAGTTTTTCTTGTCAGTAAAATTACTTGAAAGTCAGTGGAAATGCTTTTAACTTATCCACATAATTAGTGCGTTAAAATTGCAATACATTTCAAACGGCTGAAAATTGTCTAAACTTATGATCTGCAACTTTTTTTCAAATCGTGTTTAATTTTAATTTTAGAAACATTAGTTTTTCTTGTCAGTAAAATTACTTGAAAGTCAGTGGAAATGCCTTTAACTTATCCACATAATTAGTGCGTTAAAATTGCAATACATTTCAAACGGCTAAAAATTGTCTAAACCTATGATCTGCAACTTTTTTTAAAAATCGTGTTTAATTTTAATTTTAGAAACATTAGTTTTTCTTGTCAGTAAAATTACTTGAAAGTCAGTTGAAATGCTTTTAACTTATCCACATAATTAGTGCGTTAAAATTGCAATACATTTCAAACGGCTGAAAATTGTCTAAACCTATGATCTGCAACTTTTTTTTAAAATCGCTTTCTACTCAATTTTAATTTTAAAAACATTGGTTTTTCTTGTCAGTAAAATTACTTAAAAGTCAGTCGAAATGATTTTAACTTATCCACATAATTAGTGCGTTAAAATTGCAATACATTTCAAACGGCTGAAAATTGTCTAAACTTATGATCTGCAACTTTTTTAAAAATCGTGTTTAATTTTAATTTTAGAAACATTAGTTTTTCTTGTCAGTAAAATTACTTGAAAGTCAGTGGAAATGCTTTTAACTTATCCACATAATTAGTGCGTTAAAATTGCAATACATTTCAAACGGCTGAAAATTGTCTAAACCTATGATCTGCAACTTTTTTAAAATCGCTTTTTACTCAATTTTAATTTTAGAAACATTAGATTTTCTTGTCAGTAAAATTACTTGAAAGTCAGTGGAAATGCTTTTAACTGATCCACATAATCAGTGCGTTAAAATTGCAATACATTTCAAACGGCTGAAAATTGTCTAAACCTATGATCTGCAACTTTTTTTCAAATCGCTTTCTACTCAATTTTAATTTTAAAAACATTGGTTTTTCTTGTCAGTAAAATTACTTGAAAGTCAGTGGAAATGATTTTAACTTATCCACATAATTAGTGCGTTAAAATTGCAATACATTTCAAACGGCTGAAAATTGTCTAAACTTATGATCTGCAACTTTTTTTAAAATCGTGTTTAATTTTAATTTTAGAAACATTAGTTTTTCTTGTCAGTAAAATTACTTGAAAGTCAGTGGAAATGCTTTTAACTTATCCACATAATTAGTGCGTTAAAATTGCAATACATTTCAAACGGCTGAAAATTGTCTAAACCTATGATCTGCAACTTTTTTTAAATCGCTTTTTACTCAATTTTAATTTTAGAAACATTAGATTTTCTTGTCAGTAAAATTACTTGAAAGTCAGTGGAAATGCTTTTAACTGATCCACATAATGAGTGCGTTAAAATTGCAATACATTTCAAACGGCTGAAAATTGTCTAAACCTATAATCTGCAACTTTTTTTCAAATCGCTTTCTACTCAATTTTAATTTTAAAAACATTGGTTTTTCTTGTCAGTAAAATTACTTGAAAGTCAGTGGAAATGATTTTAACTTATCCACATAATTAGTGCGTTAAAATTGCAATACATTTCAAACGGCTGAAAATTGTCTAAACTTATGATCTGCAACTTTTTTTAAAATCGTGTTTAATTTTAATTTTAGAAACATTAGTTTTTCTTGTCAGTAAAATTACTTGAAAGTCAGTGGAAATGCTTTTAACTTATCCACATAATTAGTGCGTTAAAATTGCAATACATTTCAAACGGCTGAAAATTGTCTAAACTTATGATCTGCAACTTTTTTTAAAATCGTGTTTAATTTTAATTTTAGAAACATTAGTTTTTCTTGTCAGTAAAATTACTTGAAAGTCAGTGGAAATGCTTTTAACTTATCCACATAATTAGTGCGTTAAAATTGCAATACATTTCAAACGGCTGAAAATTGTCTAAACCTATGATCTGCAACTTTTTTTAAATCGCTTTTTACTCAATTTTAATTTTAGAAACATTAGATTTTCTTGTCAGTAAAATTACTTGAAAGTCAGTGGAAATGCTTTTAACTGATCCACATAATCAGTGCGTTAAAATTGCAATACATTTCAAACGGCTGAAAATTGTCTAAACCTATGATCTGCAACTTTTTTTCAAATCGCTTTCTACTCAATTTTAATTTTAAAAACATTGGTTTTTCTTGTCAGTAAAATTACTTGAAAGTCAGTGGAAATGATTTTAACTTATCCACATAATTAGTGCGTTAAAATTGCAATACATTTCAAACGGCTGAAAATTGTCTAAACTTATGATCTGCAACTTTTTTTAAAATCGTGTATAATTTTAATTTTAGAAACATTAGTTTTTCTTGTCAGTAAAATTACTTGAAAGTCAATGGAAATGCTTTTAACTTATCCACATAATTAGTGCGTTAAAATTGCAATACATTTCAAACGGCTGAAAATTGTCTAAACTTATGATCTGCAACTTTTTTTAAAATCGTGTTTAATTTTAATTTTAGAAACATTAGTTTTTCTTGTCAGTAAAATTACTTGAAAGTCAGTGGAAATGCTTTTAACTTATCCACATAATTAGTGCGTTAAAATTGCAATACATTTCAAACGGCTGAAAATTGTCTAAACTTATGATCTGCAACTTTTTTTAAAATCGTGTTTAATTTTAATTTTAGAAACATTAGTTTTTCTTGTCAGTAAAATTACTTGAAAGTCAGTGGAAATGCTTTTAACTTATCCACATAATTAGTGCGTTAAAATTGCAATACAATTCAAACGGCTGAAAATTGTCTAAACTTATGATCTGCAACTTTTTTTAAAATCGTGTTTAATTTTAATTTTAGAAACATTAGTTTTTCTTGTCAGTAAAATTACTTGAAAGTCAGTGGAAATGCTTTTAACTTATCCACATAATTAGTGCGTTAAAATTGCAATACATTTCAAACGGCTGAAATTTGTCTAAACCTATGATCTGCAACGTTTTTTAAAATCGCTTTCTACTCAATTTTAATTTTAAAAACATTGGTTTTTCTTGTCAGTAAAATTACTTAAAAGTCAGTCGAAATGATTTTAACTTATCCACATAATTAGTGCGTTAAAATTGCAATACATTTCAAACGGCTGAAAATTGTCTAAACTTATGATCTGCAACTTTTTTTAAAATCGTGTTTAATTTTAATTTTAGAAACATTAGTTTTTCTTGTCAGTAAAATTACTTGAAAGTCAGTGGAAATGCTTTTAACTTATCCACATAATTAGTGCGTTTAAATTGCAATACATTTCAAACGGCTGAAAATTGTCTAAACTTATGATCTGCAACTTTTTTTTAAAATTGTGTTTAATTTTAATTTTAGAAACATTAGTTTTTCTTGTCAGTAAAATTACTTGAAAGTCTGTGGAAATGCTTTTAACATCCACATAATTAGTGCGTTAAAATTGCAATACATTTCAAACGGCTGAAAATTGTCTAAACTTATGATCTGCAACTTTTTTTAAAATCGTGTTTAATTTTAATTTTAGAAACATTAGTTTTTCTTGTCAGTAAAATTACTTGAAAGTCAGTGGAAATGCTTTTAACTTATCCACATAATTAGTGCGTTAAAATTGCAATACATTTCAAACGGCTGAAAATTGTCTAAACTTATGATCTGCAACTTTTTTTCAAATCGTGTTTAATTTTAATTTTAGAAACATTAGTTTTTCTTGTCAGTAAAATTACTTGAAAGTCAGTGGAAATGCCTTTAACTTATCCACATAATTAGTGCGTTAAAATTGCAATACATTTCAAACGGCTAAAAATTGTCTAAACCTATGATCTGCAACTTTTTTTAAAAATCGTGTTTAATTTTAATTTTAGAAACATTAGTTTTTCTTGTCAGTAAAATTACTTGAAAGTCAGTTGAAATGCTTTTAACTTATCCACATAATTAGTGCGTTAAAATTGCAATACATTTCAAACGGCTGAAAATTGTCTAAACCTATGATCTGCAACTTTTTTTTAAAATCGCTTTCTACTCAATTTTAATTTTAAAAACATTGGTTTTTCTTGTCAGTAAAATTACTTAAAAGTCAGTCGAAATGATTTTAACTTATCCACATAATTAGTGCGTTAAAATTGCAATACATTTCAAACGGCTGAAAATTGTCTAAACTTATGATCTGCAACTTTTTTAAAAATCGTGTTTAATTTTAATTTTAGAAACATTAGTTTTTCTTGTCAGTAAAATTACTTGAAAGTCAGTGGAAATGCTTTTAACTTATCCACATAATTAGTGCGTTAAAATTGCAATACATTTCAAACGGCTGAAAATTGTCTAAACCTATGATCTGCAACTTTTTTAAAATCGCTTTTTACTCAATTTTAATTTTAGAAACATTAGATTTTCTTGTCAGTAAAATTACTTGAAAGTCAGTGGAAATGCTTTTAACTGATCCACATAATCAGTGCGTTAAAATTGCAATACATTTCAAACGGCTGAAAATTGTCTAAACCTATGATCTGCAACTTTTTTTCAAATCGCTTTCTACTCAATTTTAATTTTAAAAACATTGGTTTTTCTTGTCAGTAAAATTACTTGAAAGTCAGTGGAAATGATTTTAACTTATCCACATAATTAGTGCGTTAAAATTGCAATACATTTCAAACGGCTGAAAATTGTCTAAACTTATGATCTGCAACTTTTTTTAAAATCGTGTTTAATTTTAATTTTAGAAACATTAGTTTTTCTTGTCAGTAAAATTACTTGAAAGTCAGTGGAAATGCTTTTAACTTATCCACATAATTAGTGCGTTAAAATTGCAATACATTTCAAACGGCTGAAAATTGTCTAAACCTATGATCTGCAACTTTTTTTAAATCGCTTTTTACTCAATTTTAATTTTAGAAACATTAGATTTTCTTGTCAGTAAAATTACTTGAAAGTCAGTGGAAATGCTTTTAACTGATCCACATAATGAGTGCGTTAAAATTGCAATACATTTCAAACGGCTGAAAATTGTCTAAACCTATAATCTGCAACTTTTTTTCAAATCGCTTTCTACTCAATTTTAATTTTAAAAACATTGGTTTTTCTTGTCAGTAAAATTACTTGAAAGTCAGTGGAAATGATTTTAACTTATCCACATAATTAGTGCGTTAAAATTGCAATACATTTCAAACGGCTGAAAATTGTCTAAACTTATGATCTGCAACTTTTTTTAAAATCGTGTTTAATTTTAATTTTAGAAACATTAGTTTTTCTTGTCAGTAAAATTACTTGAAAGTCAGTGGAAATGCTTTTAACTTATCCACATAATTAGTGCGTTAAAATTGCAATACATTTCAAACGGCTGAAAATTGTCTAAACTTATGATCTGCAACTTTTTTTAAAATCGTGTTTAATTTTAATTTTAGAAACATTAGTTTTTCTTGTCAGTAAAATTACTTGAAAGTCAGTGGAAATGCTTTTAACTTATCCACATAATTAGTGCGTTAAAATTGCAATACATTTCAAACGGCTGAAAATTGTCTAAACCTATGATCTGCAACTTTTTTTTAATCGCTTTTTACTCAATTTTAATTTTAGAAACATTAGATTTTCTTGTCAGTAAAATTACTTGAAAGTCAGTGGAAATGCTTTTAACTGATCCACATAATCAGTGCGTTAAAATTGCAATACATTTCAAACGGCTGAAAATTGTCTAAACCTATGATCTGCAACTTTTTTTCAAATCGCTTTCTACTCAATTTTAATTTTAAAAACATTGGTTTTTCTTGTCAGTAAAATTACTTGAAAGTCAGTGGAAATGATTTTAACTTATCCACATAATTAGTGCGTTAAAATTGCAATACATTTCAAACGGCTGAAAATTGTCTAAACTTATGATCTGCAACTTTTTTTAAAATCGTGTTTAATTTTAATTTTAGAAACATTAGTTTTTCTTGTCAGTAAAATTACTTGAAAGTCAGTGGAAATGCTTTTAACTTATCCACATAATTAGTGCGTTAAAATTGCAATACATTTCAAACGGCTGAAAATTGTCTAAACTTATGATCTGCAACTTTTTTTAAAATCGTGTTTAATTTTAATTTTAGAAACATTAGTTTTTCTTGTCAGTAAAATTACTTGAAAGTCAGTGGAAATGCTTTTAACTTATCCACATAATTAGTGCGTTAAAATTGCAATACATTTCAAACGGCTGAAAATTGTCTAAACTTATGATCTGCAACTTTTTTTAAAATCGTGTTTAATTTTAATTTTAGAAACATTAGTTTTTCTTGTCAGTAAAATTACTTGAAAGTCAGTGGAAATGCTTTTAACTTATCCACATAATTAGTGCGTTAAAATTGCAATACAATTCAAACGGCTGAAAATTGTCTAAACTTATGATCTGCAACTTTTTTTAAAATCGTGTTTAATTTTAATTTTAGAAACATTAGTTTTTCTTGTCAGTAAAATTACTTGAAAGTCAGTGGAAATGCTTTTAACTTATCCACATAATTAGTGCGTTAAAATTGCAATACATTTCAAACGGCTGAAATTTGTCTAAACCTATGATCTGCAACGTTTTTTAAAATCGCTTTCTACTCAATTTTAATTTTAAAAACATTGGTTTTTCTTGTCAGTAAAATTACTTAAAAGTCAGTCGAAATGATTTTAACTTATCCACATAATTAGTGCGTTAAAATTGCAATACATTTCAAACGGCTGAAAATTGTCTAAACTTATGATCTGCAACTTTTTTTAAAATCGTGTTTAATTTTAATTTTAGAAACATTAGTTTTTCTTGTCAGTAAAATTACTTGAAAGTCAGTGGAAATGCTTTTAACTTATCCACATAATTAGTGCGTTTAAATTGCAATACATTTCAAACGGCTGAAAATTGTCTAAACTTATGATCTGCAACTTTTTTTTAAAATTGTGTTTAATTTTAATTTTAGAAACATTAGTTTTTCTTGTCAGTAAAATTACTTGAAAGTCTGTGGAAATGCTTTTAACATCCACATAATTAGTGCGTTAAAATTGCAATACATTTCAAACGGCTGAAAATTGTCTAAACTTATGATCTGCAACTTTTTTTAAAATCGTGTTTAATTTTAATTTTAGAAACATTAGTTTTTCTTGTCAGTAAAATTACTTGAAAGTCAGTGGAAATGCTTTTAACTTATCCACATAATTAGTGCGTTAAAATTGCAATACATTTCAAACGGCTGAAAATTGTCTAAACTTATGATCTGCAACTTTTTTTCAAATCGTGTTTAATTTTAATTTTAGAAACATTAGTTTTTCTTGTCAGTAAAATTACTTGAAAGTCAGTGGAAATGCCTTTAACTTATCCACATAATTAGTGCGTTAAAATTGCAATACATTTCAAACGGCTAAAAATTGTCTAAACCTATGATCTGCAACTTTTTTTAAAAATCGTGTTTAATTTTAATTTTAGAAACATTAGTTTTTCTTGTCAGTAAAATTACTTGAAAGTCAGTGGAAATGCTTTTAACTTATCCACATAATTAGTGCGTTAAAATTGCAATACATTTCAAACGGCTGAAAATTGTCTAAACCTATGATCTGCAACTTTTTTTAAAATCGCTTTCTACTCAATTTTAATTTTAAAAACATTGGTTTTTCTTGTCAGTAAAATTACTTAAAAGTCAGTCGAAATGATTTTAACTTATCCACATAATTAGTGCGTTAAAATTGCAATACATTTCAAACGGCTGAAAATTGTCTAAACTTATGATCTGCAACTTTTTTTAAAATCGTGTTTAATTTTAATTTTAGAAACATTAGTTTTTCTTGTCAGTAAAATTACTTGAAAGTCAGTGGAAATGCTTTTAACTTATCCACATAATTAGTGCGTTAAAATTGCAATACATTTCAAACGGCTGAAAATTGTCTAAACCTATGATCTGCAACTTTTTTTAAATCGCTTTTTACTCAATTTTAATTTTAGAAACATTAGATTTTCTTGTCAGTAAAATTACTTTTCAAACGGCTGAAAATTGTCTAAACTTATGATCTGCAACTTTTTTTTAAATCGTGTT
Organism: Ariolimax columbianus; assembly: GCA_036924085.1. Taxonomy (NCBI): domain Eukaryota; kingdom Metazoa; phylum Mollusca; class Gastropoda; order Stylommatophora; family Arionidae; genus Ariolimax; species Ariolimax columbianus. The sequence goes on along the minus strand of JAVGWX010000078.1, from coordinate 88,985 downwards.
TAATTTTAATTTTAGAAACATTAGTTTTTCTTGTCAGTAAAATTACTTGAAAGTCAGTGGAAATGCTTTTAACTTATCCACATAATTAGTGCGTTAAAATTGCAATACATTTCAAACGGCTGAAAATTGTCTAAACTTATGATCTGCAACTTTTTTTAAAATCGTGTTTAATTTTAATTTTAGAAACATTAGTTTTTCTTGTCAGTAAAATTACTTGAAAGTCAGTGGAAATGCTTTTAACTTATCCACATAATTAGTGCGTTAAAATTGCAATACATTTCAAACGGCTGAAAATTGTCTAAACCTATGATCTGCAACTTTTTTTAAATCGCTTTTTACTCAATTTTAATTTTAGAAACATTAGATTTTCTTGTCAGTAAAATTACTTGAAAGTCAGTGGAAATGCTTTTAACTGATCCACATAATCAGTGCGTTAAAATTGCAATACATTTCAAACGGCTGAAAATTGTCTAAACCTATGATCTGCAACTTTTTTTCAAATCGCTTTCTACTCAATTTTGATTTTAAAAACATTGGTTTTTCTTGTCAGTAAAATTACTTGAAAGTCAGTGGAAATGATTTTAACTTATCCACATAATTAGTGCGTTAAAATTGCAATACATTTCAAACGGCTGAAAATTGTCTAAACTTATGATCTGCAACTTTTTTTAAAATCGTGTTTAATTTTAATTTTAGAAACATTAGTTTTTCTTGTCAGTAAAATTACTTGAAAGTCAGTGGAAATGCTTTTAACTTATCCACATAATTAGTGCGTTAAAATTGCAATACATTTCAAACGGCTGAAAATTGTCTAAACTTATGATCTGCAACTTTTTTTAAAATCGTGTTTAATTTTAATTTTAGAAACATTAGTTTTTCTTGTCAGTAAAATTACTTGAAAGTCAGTGGAAATGCTTTTAACTTATCCACATAATTAGTGCGTTAAAATTGCAATACATTTCAAACGGCTGAAAATTGTCTAAACTTATGATCTGCAACTTTTTTTCAAATCGTGTTTAATTTTAATTTTAGAAACATTAGTTTTTCTTGTCAGTAAAATTACTTGAAAGTCAGTGGAAATGCCTTTAACTTATCCACATAATTAGTGCGTTAAAATTGCAATACATTTCAAACGGCTAAAAATTGTCTAAACCTATGATCTGCAACTTTTTTTAAAAATCGTGTTTAATTTTAATTTTGGAAACATTAGTTTTTCTTGTCAGTAAAATTACTTGAAAGTCAGTGGAAATGCCTTTAACTTATCCACATAATCAGTGCGTTAAAATTGCAATACATTTCAAACGGCTAAAAATTGTCTAAACCTATGATCTGCAACTTTTTTTCAAATCGCTTTCTACTCAATTTTAATTTTAAAAACATTGGTTTTTCTTGTCAGTAAAATTACTTGAAAGTCAGTGGAAATGCTTTTAACTTATCCACATAATTAGTGCGTTAAAATTGCAATACATTTCAAACGGCTGAAAATTGTCTAAACTTATGATCTGCAACTTTTTTTAAAATCGTGTTTAATTTTAATTTTAGAAACATTAGTTTTTCTTGTCAGTAAAATTACTTGAAAGTCAGTGGAAATGCTTTTAACTTATCCACATAATTAGTGCGTTAAAATTGCAATACATTTCAAACGGCTGAAAATTGTCTAAACTTATGATCTGCAACTTTTTTTCAAATCGTGTTTAATTTTAATTTTAGAAACATTAGTTTTTCTTGTCAGTAAAATTACTTGAAAGTCAGTGGAAATGCTTTTAACTTATCCACATAATTAGTGCGTTAAAATTGCAATACATTTCAAACGGCTGAAAATTGTCTAAACTTATGATCTGCAACTTTTTTTCAAATCGTGTTTAATTTTAATTTTAGAAACATTAGTTTTTCTTGTCAGTAAAATTACTTGAAAGTCAGTGGAAATGCCTTTAACTTATCCACATAAATAGTGCGTTAAAATTGCAATACATTTCAAACGGCTAAAAATTGTCTAAACCTATGATCTGCAACTTTTTTTAAAAGTGTTTAATTTTAATTTTAGAAACATTAGTTTTTCTTGTCAGTAAAATTACTTGAAAGTCAGTGGAAATGCCTTTAACTTATCCACATAATTAGTGCGTTAAAATTGCAATACATTTCAAACGGCTAAAAATTGTCTAAACCTATGATCTGCAACTTTTTTTAAAAATCGTGGTTAATTTTAATTTTAGAAACATTAGTTTTTCTTGTCAGTAAAATTACTTGAAAGTCAGTGGAAATGCTTTTAACTTATCCACATAATTAGTGCGTTAAAATTGCAATACATTTCAAACGGCTGAAAATTGTCTAAACCTATGATCTGCAACTTTTTTTAAATCGCTTTTTACTCAATTTTAATTTTAGAAACATTAGATTTTCTTGTCAGTAAAATTACTTGAAAGTCAGTGGAAATGCTTTTAACTGATCCACATAATCAGTGCGTTAAAATTGCAATACATTTCAAACGGCTGAAAATTGTCTAAACCTATGATCTGCAACTTTTTTTCAAATCGCTTTCTACTCAATTTTAATTTTAAAAACATTGGTTTTTCTTGTCAGTAAAATTACTTGAAAGTCAGTGGAAATGATTTTAACTTATCCACATAATTAGTGCGTTAAAATTGCAATACATTTCAAACGGCTGAAAATTGTCTAAACTTATGATCTGCAACTTTTTTTAAAATCGTGTTTAATTTTAATTTTAGAAACATTAGTTTTTCTTGTCAGTAAAATTACTTGAAAGTCAGTGGAAATGCTTTTAACTTATCCACATAATTAGTGCGTTAAAATTGCAATACATTTCAAACGGCTGAAAATTGTCTAAACTTATGATCTGCAACTTTTTTTAAAATCGTGTTTAATTTTAATTTTAGAAACATTAGTTTTTCTTGTCAGTAAAATTACTTGAAAGTCAGTGGAAATGCTTTTAACTTATCCACATAATTAGTGCGTTAAAATTGCAATACATTTCAAACGGCTGAAAATTGTCTAAACTTATGATCTGCAACTTTTTTTAAAATCGTGTTTAATTTTAATTTTAGAAACATTAGTTTTTCTTGTCAGTAAAATTACTTGAAAGTCAGTGGAAATGCCTTTAACTTATCCACATAATTAGTGCGTTAAAATTGCAATACATTTCAAACGGCTAAAAATTGTCTAAACCTATGATCTGCAACTTTTTTTAAAAATCGTGTTTAATTTTAATTTTAGAAACATTAGTTTTTCTTGTCAGTAAAATTACTTGAAAGTCAGTGGAAATGCCTTTAACTTATCCACATAATTAGTGCGTTAAAATTGCAATACATTTCAAACGGCTAAAAATTGTCTAAACCTATGATCTGCAACTTTTTTTAAAAATCGTGTTTAATTTTAATTTTAGAAACATTAGTTTTTCTTGTCAGTAAAATTACTTGAAAGTCAGTGGAAATGCTTTTAACTTATCCACATAATTAGTGCGTTAAAATTGCAATACATTTCAAACGGCTGAAAATTGTCTAAACCTATGATCTGCAACGTTTTTTAAAATCGCTTTCTACTCAATTTTAATTTTAAAAACATTGGTTTTTCTTGTCAGTAAAATTACTTAAAAGTCAGTCGAAATGATTTTAACTTATCCACATAATTAGTGCGTTAAAATTGCAATACATTTCAAACGGCTGAAAATTGTCTAAACTTATGATCTGCAACTTTTTTTAAAATCGTGTTTAATTTTAATTTTAGAAACATTAGTTTTTCTTGTCAGTAAAATTACTTGAAAGTCAGTGGAAATGCTTTTAACTTATCCACATAATTAGTGCGTTAAAATTGCAATACATTTCAAACGGCTGAAAATTGTCTAAACTTATGATCTGCAACTTTTTTTTTAAATTGTGTTTAATTTTAATTTTAGAAACATTAGTTTTTCTTGTCAGTAAAATTACTTGAAAGTCAGTGGAAATGCTTTTAACTTATCCACATAATTAGTGCGTTAAAATTGCAATACAATTCAAACGGCTGAAAATTGTCTAAACCTATGATCTGCAACTTTTTTTAAATCGCTTTTTACTCAATTTTAATTTTAGAAACATTAGATTTTCTTGTCAGTAAAATTACTTGAAAGTCAGTGGAAATGCTTTTAACTTATCCACATAATTAGTGCGTTAAAATTGCAATACATTTCAAACGGCTGAAAATTGTCTAAACCTATGATCTGCAACTTTTTTTCAAATCGCTTTCTACTCAATTTTAATTTTAAAAACATTGGTTTTTCTTGTCAGTAAAATTACTTGAAAGTCAGTGGAAATGATTTTAACTTATCCACATAATTAGTGCGTTAAAATTGCAATACATTTCAAACGGCTGAAAATTGTCTAAACTTATGATCTGCAACTTTTTTTAAAATCGTGTTTAATTTTAATTTTAGAAACATTAGTTTTTCTTGTCAGTAAAATTACTTGAAAGTCAGTGGAAATGCTTTTAACTTATCCACATAATTAGTGCGTTAAAATTGCAATACATTTCAAACGGCTGAAAATTGTCTAAACTTATGATCTGCAACTTTTTTTAAAATCGTGTTTAATTTTAATTTTAGAAACATTAGTTTTTCTTGTCAGTAAAATTACTTGAAAGTCAGTGGAAATGCCTTTAACTTATCCACATAATTAGTGCGTTAAAATTGCAATACATTTCAAACGGCTAAAAATTGTCTAAACCTATGATCTGCAACTTTTTTTAAAAATCGTGTTTAATTTTAATTTTAGAAACATTAGTTTTTCTTGTCAGTAAAATTACTTGAAAGTCAGTGGAAATGCCTTTAACTTATCCACATAATTAGTGCGTTAAAATTGCAATACATTTCAAACGGCTAAAAATTTTCTAAACCTATGATCTGCAACTTTTTTTAAAAATCGTGTTTAATTTTAATTTTAGAAACATTAGTTTTTCTTGTCAGTAAAATTACTTGAAAGTCAGTGGAAATGCTTTTAACTTATCCACATAATTAGTGCGTTAAAATTGCAATACATTTCAAACGGCTGAAAATTGTCTAAACCTATGATCTGCAACTTTTTTAAAATCGCTTTTTATTCAATTTTAATTTTAGAAACATTAGATTTTCTTGTCAGTAAAATTACTTGAAAGTCAGTGGAAATGCTTTTAACTGATCCACATAATCAGTGCGTTAAAATTGCAATACATTTCAAACGGCTGAAAATTGTCTAAACCTATGATCTGCAACTTTTTTTCAAATCGCTTTCTACTCAATTTTGATTTTAAAAACATTGGTTTTTCTTGTCAGTAAAATTACTTGAAAGTCAGTGGAAATGATTTTAACTTATCCACATAATTAGTGCGTTAAAATTGCAATACATTTCAAACGGCTGAAAATTGTCTAAACTTATGATCTGCAACTTTTTTTTAAATCGTGTTTAATTTTAATTTTAGAAACATTAGTTTTTCTTGTCAGTAAAATTACTTGAAAGTCAGTGGAAATGCTTTTAACTTATCCACATAATTAGTGCGTTAAAATTGCAATACATTTCAAACGGCTGAAAATTGTCTAAACTTATGATCTGCAACTTTTTTTAAAATCGTGTTTAATTTTAATTTTAGAAACATTAGTTTTTCTTGTCAGTAAAATTACTTGAAAGTCAGTGGAAATGCTTTTAACTTATCCACATAATTAGTGCGTTAAAATTGCAATACATTTCAAACGGCTGAAAATTGTCTAAACCTATGATCTGCAACTTTTTTTAAATCGCTTTTTACTCAATTTTAATTTTAGAAACATTAGATTTTCTTGTCAGTAAAATTACTTGAAAGTCAGTGGAAATGCTTTTAACTGATCCACATAATCAGTGCGTTAAAATTGCAATACATTTCAAACGGCTGAAAATTGTCTAAACCTATGATCTGCAACTTTTTTTCAAATCGCTTTCTACTCAATTTTAATTTTAAAAACATTGGTTTTTCTTGTCAGTAAAATTACTTGAAAGTCAGTGGAAATGATTTTAACTTATCCACATAATTAGTGCGTTAAAATTGCAATACATTTCAAACGGCTGAAAATTGTCTAAACTTATGATCTGCAACTTTTTTTAAAATCGTGTTTAATTTTAATTTTAGAAACATTAGTTTTTCTTGTCAGTAAAATTACTTGAAAGTCAGTGGAAATGCTTTTAACTTATCCACATAATTAGTGCGTTAAAATTGCAATACATTTCAAACGGCTGAAAATTGTCTAAACTTATGATCTGCAACTTTTTTTAAAATCGTGTTTAATTTTAATTTTAGAAACATTAGTTTTTCTTGTCAGTAAAATTACTTGAAAGTCAGTGGAAATGCTTTTAACTTATCCACATAATTAGTGCGTTAAAATTGCAATACATTTCAAACGGCTGAAAATTGTCTAAACTTATGATCTGCAACTTTTTTTCAAATCGTGTTTAATTTTAATTTTAGAAACATTAGTTTTTCTTGTCAGTAAAATTACTTGAAAGTCAGTGGAAATGCCTTTAACTTATCCACATAAATAGTGCGTTAAAATTGCAATACATTTCAAACGGCTAAAAATTGTCTAAACCTATGATCTGCAACTTTTTTTAAAAGTGTTTAATTTTAATTTTAGAAACATTAGTTTTTCTTGTCAGTAAAATTACTTGAAAGTCAGTGGAAATGCCTTTAACTTATCCACATAATTAGTGCGTTAAAATTGCAATACATTTCAAACGGCTAAAAATTGTCTAAACCTATGATCTGCAACTTTTTTTAAAAGCGTGTTTAATTTTAATTTTAGAAACATTAGTTTTTCTTGTCAGTAAAATTACTTGAAAGTCAGTGGAAATGCTTTTAACTTATCCACATAATTAGTGCGTTAAAATTGCAATACATTTCAAACGGCTGAAAATTGTCTAAACCTATGATCTGCAACTTTTTTTAAATCGCTTTTTACTCAATTTTAATTTTAGAAACATTAGATTTTCTTGTCAGTAAAATTACTTGAAAGTCAGTGGAAATGCTTTTAACTGATCCACATAATCAGTGCGTTAAAATTGCAATACATTTCAAACGGCTGAAAATTGTCTAAACCTATGATCTGCAACTTTTTTTCAAATCGCTTTCTACTCAATTTTAATTTTAAAAACATTGGTTTTTCTTGTCAGTAAAATTACTTGAAAGTCAGTGGAAATGATTTTAACTTATCCACATAATTAGTGCGTTAAAATTGCAATACATTTCAAACGGCTAAAATTGTCTAAACTTATGATCTGCAACTTTTTTTTAAATCGTGTTTAATTTTAATTTTAGAAACATTAGTTTTTCTTGTCAGTAAAATTACTTGAAAGTCAGTGGAAATGCTTTTAACTTATCCACATAATTAGTGCGTTAAAATTGCAATACATTTCAAACGGCTGAAAATTGTCTAAACTTATGATCTGCAACTTTTTTAAAATCGTGTTTAATTTTAATTTTAGAAACATTAGTTTTTCTTGTCAGTAAAATTACTTGAAAGTCAGTGGAAATGCTTTTAACTTATCCACATAATTAGTGCGTTAAAATTGCAATACATTTCAAACGGCTGAAAATTGTCTAAACCTATGATCTGCAACTTTTTTTAAATCGCTTTTTACTCAATTTTAATTTTAGAAACATTAGATTTTCTTGTCAGTAAAATTACTTGAAAGTCAGTGGAAATGCTTTTAACTGATCCACATAATCAGTGCGTTAAAATTGCAATACATTTCAAACGGCTGAAAATTGTCTAAACCTATGATCTGCAACTTTTTTTCAAATCGCTTTCTACTCAATTTTAATTTTAAAAACATTGGTTTTTCTTGTCAGTAAAATTACTTGAAAGTCAGTGGAAATGATTTTAACTTATCCACATAATTAGTGCGTTAAAATTGCAATACATTTCAAACGGCTGAAAATTGTCTAAACTTATGATCTGCAACTTTTTTTAAAATCGTGTTTAATTTTAATTTTAGAAACATTAGTTTTTCTTGTCAGTAAAATTACTTGAAAGTCAGTGGAAATGCTTTTAACTTATCCACATAATTAGTGCGTTAAAATTGCAATACATTTCAAACGGCTGAAAATTGTCTAAACTTATGATCTGCAACTTTTTTTAAAATCGTGTTTAATTTTAATTTTAGAAACATTAGTTTTTCTTGTCAGTAAAATTACTTGAAAGTCAGTGGAAATGCTTTTAACTTATCCACATAATTAGTGCGTTAAAATTGCAATACATTTCAAACGGCTGAAAATTGTCTAAACCTATGATCTGCAACTTTTTTTAAATCGCTTTTTACTCAATTTTAATTTTAGAAACATTAGATTTTCTTGTCAGTAAAATTACTTGAAAGTCAGTGGAAATGCTTTTAACTGATCCACATAATGAGTGCGTTAAAATTGCAATACATTTCAAACGGCTGAAAATTGTCTAAACCTATAATCTGCAACTTTTTTTCAAATCGCTTTCTACTCAATTTTAATTTTAAAAACATTGGTTTTTCTTGTCAGTAAAATTACTTGAAAGTCAGTGGAAATGATTTTAACTTATCCACATAATTAGTGCGTTAAAATTGCAATACATTTCAAACGGCTGAAAATTGTCTAAACTTATGATCTGCAACTTTTTTTAAAATCGTGTTTAATTTTAATTTTAGAAACATTAGTTTTTCTTGTCAGTAAAATTACTTGAAAGTCAGTGGAAATGCTTTTAACTTATCCACATAATTAGTGCGTTAAAATTGCAATACATTTCAAACGGCTGAAAATTGTCTAAACTTATGATCTGCAACTTTTTTTAAAATCGTGTTTAATTTTAATTTTAGAAACATTAGTTTTTCTTGTCAGTAAAATTACTTGAAAGTCAGTGGAAATGCTTTTAACTTATCCACATAATTAGTGCGTTAAAATTGCAATACATTTCAAACGGCTGAAAATTGTCTAAACCTATGATCTGCAACTTTTTTTAAATCGCTTTTTACTCAATTTTAATTTTAGAAACATTAGATTTTCTTGTCAGTAAAATTACTTGAAAGTCAGTGGAAATGCTTTTAACTGATCCACATAATCAGTGCGTTAAAATTGCAATACATTTCAAACGGCTGAAAATTGTCTAAACCTATGATCTGCAACTTTTTTTCAAATCGCTTTCTACTCAATTTTAATTTTAAAAACATTGGTTTTTCTTGTCAGTAAAATTACTTGAAAGTCAGTGGAAATGATTTTAACTTATCCACATAATTAGTGCGTTAAAATTGCAATACATTTCAAACGGCTGAAAATTGTCTAAACTTATGATCTGCAACTTTTTTTAAAATCGTGTTTAATTTTAATTTTAGAAACATTAGTTTTTCTTGTCAGTAAAATTACTTGAAAGTCAGTGGAAATGCTTTTAACTTATCCACATAATTAGTGCGATAAAATTGCAATACATTTCAAACGGCTGAAAATTGTCTAAACTTATGATCTGCAACTTTTTTTAAAATCGTGTTTAATTTTAATTTTAGAAACATTAGTTTTTCTTGTCAGTAAAATTACTTGAAAGTCAGTGGAAATGCTTTTAACTTATCCACATAATTAGTGCGTTAAAATTGCAATACATTTCAAACGGCTGAAAATTGTCTAAACCTATGATCTGCAACTTTTTTTAAATCGCTTTTTACTCAATTTTAATTTTAGAAACATTAGATTTTCTTGTCAGTAAAATTACTTGAAAGTCAGTGGAAATGCTTTTAACTGATCCACATAATGAGTGCGTTAAAATTGCAATACATTTCAAACGGCTGAAAATTGTCTAAACCTATAATCTGCAACTTTTTTTCAAATCGCTTTCTACTCAATTTTAATTTTAAAAACATTGGTTTTTCTTGTCAGTAAAATTACTTGAAAGTCAGTGGAAATGATTTTAACTTATCCACATAATTAGTGCGTTAAAATTGCAATACATTTCAAACGGCTGAAAATTGTCTAAACTTATGATCTGCAACTTTTTTTAAAATCGTGTTTAATTTTAATTTTAGAAACATTAGTTTTTCTTGTCAGTAAAATTACTTGAAAGTCAGTGGAAATGCTTTTAACTTATCCACATAATTAGTGCGTTAAAATTGCAATACATTTCAAACGGCTGAAAATTGTCTAAACTTATGATCTGCAACTTTTTTTAAAATCGTGTTTAATTTTAATTTTAGAAACATTAGTTTTTCTTGTCAGTAAAATTACTTGAAAGTCAGTGGAAATGCTTTTAACTTATCCACATAATTAGTGCGTTAAAATTGCAATACATTTCAAACGGCTGAAAATTGTCTAAACCTATGATCTGCAACTTTTTTTTAATCGCTTTTTACTCAATTTTAATTTTAGAAACATTAGATTTTCTTGTCAGTAAAATTACTTGAAAGTCAGTGGAAATGCTTTTAACTGATCCACATAATCAGTGCGTTAAAATTGCAATACATTTCAAACGGCTGAAAATTGTCTAAACCTATGATCTGCAACTTTTTTTCAAATCGCTTTCTACTCAATTTTAATTTTAAAAACATTGGTTTTTCTTGTCAGTAAAATTACTTGAAAGTCAGTGGAAATGATTTTAACTTATCCACATAATTAGTGCGTTAAAATTGCAATACATTTCAAACGGCTGAAAATTGTCTAAACTTATGATCTGCAACTTTTTTTAAAATCGTGTTTAATTTTAATTTTAGAAACATTAGTTTTTCTTGTCAGTAAAATTACTTGAAAGTCAGTGGAAATGCTTTTAACTTATCCACATAATTAGTGCGTTAAAATTGCAATACATTTCAAACGGCTGAAAATTGTCTAAACTTATGATCTGCAACTTTTTTTAAAATCGTGTTTAATTTTAATTTTAGAAACATTAGTTTTTCTTGTCAGTAAAATTACTTGAAAGTCAGTGGAAATGCTTTTAACTTATCCACATAATTAGTGCGTTAAAATTGCAATACATTTCAAACGGCTGAAAATTGTCTAAACTTATGATCTGCAACTTTTTTTCAAATCGTGTTTAATTTTAATTTTAGAAACATTAGTTTTTCTTGTCAGTAAAATTACTTGAAAGTCAGTGGAAATGCCTTTAACTTATCCACATAATTAGTGCGTTAAAATTGCAATACATTTCAAACGGCTAAAAATTGTCTAAACCTATGATCTGCAACTTTTTTTAAAAATCGTGTTTAATTTTAATTTTAGAAACATTAGTTTTTCTTGTCAGTAAAATTACTTGAAAGTCAGTGGAAATGCTTTTAACTTATCCACATAATTAGTGCGTTAAAATTGCAATACATTTCAAACGGCTGAAAATTGTCTAAACCTATGATCTGCAACGTTTTTTAAAATCGCTTTCTACTCAATTTTAATTTTAAAAACATTGGTTTTTCTTGTCAGTAAAATTACTTAAAAGTCAGTCGAAATGATTTTAACTTATCCACATAATTAGTGCGTTAAAATTGCAATACATTTCAAACGGCTGAAAATTGTCTAAACTTATGATCTGCAACTTTTTTTAAAATCGTGTTTAATTTTAATTTTAGAAACATTAGTTTTTCTTGTCAGTAAAATTACTTGAAAGTCAGTGGAAATGCTTTTAACTTATCCACATAATTAGTGCGTTAAAATTGCAATACATTTCAAACGGCTGAAAATTGTCTAAACTTATGATCTGCAACTTTTTTTTAAAATTGTGTTTAATTTTAATTTTAGAAACATTAGTTTTTCTTGTCAGTAAAATTACTTGAAAGTCAGTGGAAATGCTTTTAACTTATCCACATAATTAGTGCGTTAAAATTGCAATACAATTCAAACGGCTGAAAATTGTCTAAACCTATGATCTGCAACTTTTTTTTAATCGCTTTTTACTCAATTTTAATTTTAGAAACATTAGATTTTCTTGTCAGTAAAATTACTTGAAAGTAAGTGGAAATGCTTTTAACTTATCCACATAATTAGTGCGTTAAAATTGCAATACATTTCAAACGGCTGAAAATTGTCTAAACCTATGATCTGCAACTTTTTTTCAAATCGCTTTCTACTCAATTTTAATTTTAAAAACATTGGTTTTTCTTGTCAGTAAAATTACTTGAAAGTCAGTGGAAATGATTTTAACTTATCCACATAATTAGTGCGTTAAAATTGCAATACATTTCAAACGGCTGAATATTGTCTAAACTTATGATCTGCAACTTTTTTTTAAATCGTGTTTAATTTTAATTTTAGAAACATTAGTTTTTGTTGTCAGTAAAATTACTTGAAAGTCAGTGGAAATGCTTTTAAATTATCCACATAATTAGTGCGTTAAAATTGCAATACATTTCAAACGGCTGAAAATTGTCTAAACTTATGATCTGCAACTTTTTTTCAAATCGTGTTTAATTTTAATTTTAGAAACATTAGTTTTTCTTGTCAGTAAAATTACTTGAAAGTCAGTGGAAATGCCTTTAACTTATCCACATAATTAGTGCGTTAAAATTGCAATACATTTCAAACGGCTAAAAATTGTCTAAACCTATGATCTGCAACTTTTTTTAAAAATCGTGTTTAATTTTAATTTTAGAAACATTAGTTTTTCTTGTCAGTAAAATTACTTGAAAGTCAGTGGAAATGCTTTTAACTTATCCACATAATTAGTGCGTTAAAATTGCAATACATTTCAAACGGCTGAAAATTGTCTAAACCTATGATCTGCAACTTTTTTTTAAAATCGCTTTCTACTCAATTTTAATTTTAAAAACATTGGTTTTTCTTGTCAGTAAAATTACTTAAAAGTCAGTCGAAATGATTTTAACTTATCCACATAATTAGTGCGTTAAAATTGCAATACATTTCAAACGGCTGAAAATTGTCTAAACTTATGATCTGCAACTTTTTTTAAAATCGTGTTTAATTTTAATTTTAGAAACATTAGTTTTTCTTGTCAATAAAATTACTTGAAAGTCAGTGGAAATGCTTTTAACTTATCCACATAATTAGTGCGTTAAAATTGCAATACATTTCAAACGGCTGAAAATTGTCTAAACCTATGATCTGCAACTTTTTTTAAATCGCTTTTTACTCAATTTTAATTTTAGAAACATTAGATTTTCTTGTCAGTAAAATTACTTGAAAGTCAGTGGAAATGCTTTTAACTTATCCACATAATTAGTGCGTTAAAATTGCAATACATTTCAAACGGCTGAAAATTGTCTAAACCTATGATCTGCAACTTTTTTTCAAATCGCTTTCTACTCAATTTTAATTTTAAAAACATTGGTTTTTCTTGTCAGTAAAATTACTTGAAAGTCAGTGGAAATGATTTTAACTTATCCACATAATTAGTGCGTTAAAATTGCAATACATTTCAAACGGCTGAAAATTGTCTAAACTTATGATCTGCAACTTTTTTTAAAATCGTGTTTAATTTTAATTTTAGAAACATTAGTTTTTCTTGTCAGTAAAATTACTTGAAAGTCAGTGGAAATGCTTTTAACTTATCCACATAATTAGTGCGTTAAAATTGCAATACATTTCAAACGGCTGAAAATTGTCTAAACTTATGATCTGCAACTTTTTTTCAAATCGTGTTTAATTTTAATTTTAGAAACATTAGTTTTTCTTGTCAGTAAAATTACTTGAAAGTCAGTGGAAATGCCTTTAACTTATCCACATAATTAGTGCGGTAAAATTGCAATACATTTCAAACGGCTAAAAATTGTCTAAACCTATGATCTGCAACTTTTTTTAAAAATCGTGTTTAATTTTAATTTTAGAAACATTAGTTTTTCTTGTCAGTAAAATTACTTGAAAGTCAGTGGAAATGCTTTTAACTTATCCACATAATTAGTGCGTTAAAATTGCAATACATTTCAAACGGCTGAAAATTGTCTAAACCTATGATCTGCAACTTTTTTTTAAAATCGCTTTCTACTCAATTTTAATTTTAAAAACATTGGTTTTTCTTGTCAGTAAAATTACTTAAAAGTCAGTCGAAATGATTTTAACTTATCCACATAATTAGTGCGTTAAAATTGCAATACATTTCAAACGGCTGAAAATTGTCTAAACTTATGATCTGCAACTTTTTTTAAAATCGTGTTTAATTTTAATTTTAGAAACATTAGTTTTTCTTGTCAGTAAAATTACTTGAAAGTCAGTGGAAATGCTTTTAACTTATCCACATAATTAGTGCGTTAAAATTGCAATACATTTCAAACGGCTGAAAATTGTCTAAACCTATGATCTGCAACTTTTTTTAAATCGCTTTTTACTCAATTTTAATTTTAGAAACATTAGATTTTCTTGTCAGTAAAATTACTTGAAAAGTCAGTGGAAATGCTTTTAACTTATCCACATAATTAGTGCGTTAAAATTGCAATACATTTCAAACGGCTGAAAATTGTCTAAACCTATGATCTGCAACTTTTTTCAAATCGCTTTCTACTCAATTTTAATTTTAAAAACATTGGTTTTTCTTGTCAGTAAAATTACTTGAAAGTCAGTGGAAATGATTTTAACTTATCCACATAATAAGTGCGTTAAAATTTCAATACATTTCAAACGGCTGAAAATTGTCTAAACTTATGATCTGCAACTTTTTTTAAAATCGTGTTTGATTTTAATTTTAGAAACATTAGTTTTTCTTGTCAGTAAAATTACTTGAAAGTCAGTGGAAATGCTTTTAACTTATCCACATAATTAGTGCGTTAAAATTGCAATACATTTCAAACGGCTGAAAATTGTCTAAACCTATGATCTGCAACTTTTTTTAAATCGCTTTTTACTCAATTTTAATTTTAGAAACATTAGATTTTCTTGTCAGTAAAATTACTTGAAAGTCAGTGGAAATGCTTTTAACTTATCCACATAATTAGTGCGTTAAAATTGCAATACATTTCAAACGGCTGAAAATTGTCTAAACCTATGATCTGCAACGTTTTTTAAAATCGCTTTCTACTCAATTTTAATTTTATAAACATTGGTTTTTCTTGTCAGTAAAATTACTTAAAAGTCAGTCGAAATGATTTTAACTTATCCACATAATTAGTGCGTTAAAATTGCAATACATTTCAAACGGCTGAAAATTGTCTAAACTTATGATCTGCAACTTTTTTTAAAATCGTGTTTAATTTTAATTTTAGAAACATTAGTTTTTCTTGTCAGTAAAATTACTTGAAAGTCAGTGGAAATGCTTTTAACTTATCCACATAATTAGTGCGTTAAAATTGCAATACATTTCAAACGGCTGAAAATTGTCTAAACTTATGATCTGCAACTTTTTTTTAAAATTGTGTTTAATTTTAATTTTAGAAACATTAGTTTTTCTTGTCAGTAAAATTACTTGAAAGTCAGTGGAAATGCTTTTAACTTATCCACATAATTAGTGCGTTAAAATTGCAATACAATTCAAACGGCTGAAAATTGTCTAAACCTATGATCTGCAACTTTTTTTTAATCGCTTTTTACTCAATTTTAATTTTAGAAACATTAGATTTTCTTGTCAGTAAAATTACTTGAAAGTCAGTGGAAATGCTTTTAACTTATCCACATAATTAGTGCGTTAAAATTGCAATACATTTCAAATGGCTGAAAATTGTCTAAACCTATGATCTGAACCTTTTTTTCAAATCGCTTTCTACTCAATTTTAATTTTAAAAACATTGGTTTTTCTTGTCAGTAAAATTACTTGAAAGTCAGTGGAAATGATTTTAACTTATCCACATAATTAGTGCGTTAAAATTGCAATACATTTCAAACGGCTGAAAATTGTCTAAACTTATGATCTGCAACTTTTTTTAAAATCGTGTTTAATTTTAATTTTAGAAACATTAGTTTTTCTTGTCAGTAAAATTACTTGAAAGTCAGTGGAAATGCTTTTAACTTATCCACATAATTAGTGCGTTAAAATTGCAATACATTTCAAACGGCTGAAAATTGTCTAAACTTATGATCTGCAACTTTTTTTCAAATCGTGTTTAATTTTAATTTTAGAAACATTAGTTTTTCTTGTCAGTAAAATTACTTGAAAGTCAGTGGAAATGCCTTTAACTTATCCACATAATTAGTGCGTTAAAATTGCAATACATTTCAAACGGCTAAAAATTGTCTAAACCTATGATCTGCAACTTTTTTTAAAAATCGTGTTTAATTTTAATTTTAGAAACATTAGTTTTTCTTGTCAGTAAAATTACTTGAAAGTCAGTGGAAATGCTTTTAACTTATCCACATAATTAGTGCGTTAAAATTGCAATACATTTCAAACGGCTGAAAATTGTCTAAACCTATGATCTGCAACTTTTTTTAAAAATCGCTTTCTACTCAATTTTAATTTTAAAAACATTGGTTTTTCTTGTCAGTAAAATTACTTAAAAGTCAGTCGAAATGATTTTAACTTATCCACATATTTAGTGCGTTAAAATTGCAATACATTTCAAACGGCTGAAAATTGTCTAAACTTATGATCTGCAACTTTTTTTAAAATCGTGTTTAATTTTAATTTTAGAAACATTAGTTTTTCTTGTCAGTAAAATTACTTGAAAGTCAGTGGAAATGCTTTTAACTTATCCACATAATAAGTGCGTTAAAATTGCAATACATTTCAAACGGCTGAAAATTGTCTAAACCTATGATCTGCAACTTTTTTTAAATCGCTTTTTACTCAATTTTAATTTTAGAAACATTAGATTTTCTTGTCAGTAAAATTACTTGAAAGTCAGTGGAAATGCTTTTAACTTATCCACATAATTAGTGCGTTAAAATTGCAATACATTTCAAACGGCTGAAAATTGTCTAAACCTATGATCTGCAACTTTTTTTCAAATCGCTTTCTACTCAATTTAATTTTAAAAACATTGGTTTTTCTTGTCAGAAAATTACTTGAAAGTCAGTGGAAATGATTTTAACTTATCCACATAATTAGTGCGTTAAAATTGCAATACATTTCAAACGGCTGAAAATTGTCTAAACTTATGATCTGCAACTTTTTTTAAAATCGTGTTTAATTTTAATTTTAGAAACATTAGTTTTTCTTGTCAGTAAAATTACTTGAAAGTCAGTGGAAATGCTTTTAACTTATCCACATAATTAGTGCGTTAAAATTGCAATACATTTCAAACGGCTGAAAATTGTCTAAACTTATGATCTGCAACTTTTTTTCAAATCGTGTTTAATTTTAATTTTAGAAACATTAGTTTTTCTTGTCAGTAAAATTACTTGAAAGTCAGTGGAAATGCCTTTAACTTATCCACATAATTAGTGCGTTAAAATTGCAATACATTTCAAACGGCTAAAAATTGTCTAAACCTATGATCTGCAACTTTTTTTAAAAATCGTGTTTAATTTTAATTTTAGAAACATTAGTTTTTCTTGTCAGTAAAATTACTTGAAAGTCAGTGGAAATGCTTTTAACTTATCCACATAATTAGTGCGTTAAAATTGCAATACATTTCAAACGGCTGAAAATTGTCTAAACCTATGATCTGCAACTTTTTTAAAATCGCTTTTTACTCAATTTTAATTTTAGAAACATTAGATTTTCTTGTCAGTAAAATTACTTGAAAGTCAGTGGAAATGCTTTTAACTGATCCACATAATCAGTGCGTTAAAATTGCAATACATTTCAAACGGCTGAAAATTGTCTAAACCTATGATCTGCAACTTTTTTTCAAATCGCTTTCTACTCAATTTTAATTTTAAAAACATTGGTTTTTCTTGTCAGTAAAATTACTTGAAAGTCAGTGGAAATGATTTTAACTTATCCACATAATTAGTGCGTTAAAATTGCAATACATTTCAAACGGCTGAAAATTGTCTAAACTTATGATCTGCAACTTTTTTTAAAATCGTGTTTAATTTTAATTTTAGAAACATTAGTTTTTCTTGTCAGTAAAATTACTTGAAAGTCAGTGGAAATGCTTTTAACTTATCCACATAATTAGTGCGTTAAAATTGCAATACATTTCAAACGGCTGAAAATTGTCTAAACCTATGATCTGCAACTTTTTTTAAATCGCTTTTTACTCAATTTTAATTTTAGAAACATTAGATTTTCTTGTCAGTAAAATTACTTGAAAGTCAGTGGAAATGCTTTTAACTGATCCACATAATGAGTGCGTTAAAATTGCAATACATTTCAAACGGCTGAAAATTGTCTAAACCTATAATCTGCAACTTTTTTTCAAATCGCTTTCTACTCAATTTTAATTTTAAAAACATTGGTTTTTCTTGTCAGTAAAATTACTTGAAAGTCAGTGGAAATGATTTTAACTTATCCACATAATTAGTGCGTTAAAATTGCAATACATTTCAAACGGCTGAAAATTGTCTAAACTTATGATCTGCAACTTTTTTTAAAATCGTGTTTAATTTTAATTTTAGAAACATTAGTTTTTCTTGTCAGTAAAATTACTTGAAAGTCAGTGGAAATGCTTTTAACTTATCCACATAATTAGTGCGTTAAAATTGCAATACATTTCAAACGGCTGAAAATTGTCTAAACTTATGATCTGCAACTTTTTTTCAAATCGTGTTTAATTTTAATTTTAGAAACATTAGTTTTTCTTGTCAGTAAAATTACTTGAAAGTCAGTGGAAATGCTTTTAACTTATCCACATAATTAGTGCGTTAAAATTGCAATACATTTCAAACGGCTGAAAATTGTCTAAACCTATGATCTGCAACTTTTTTTAAATCGCTTTTTACTCAATTTTAATTTTAGAAACATTAGATTTTCTTGTCAGTAAAATTACTTGAAAGTCAGTGGAAATGCTTTTAACTGATCCACATAATCAGTGCGTTAAAATTGCAATACATTTCAAACGGCTGAAAATTGTCTTAGCCTATGATCTGCAACTTTTTTTCAAATCGCTTTCTACTCAATTTTAATTTTAAAAACATTGGTTTTTCTTGTCAGTAAAATTACTTGAAAGTCAGTGGAAATGATTTTAACTTATCCACATAATTAGTGCGTTAAAATTGCAATACATTTCAAACGGCTGAAAATTGTCTAAACTTATGATCTGCAACTTTTTTTCAAATCGTGTTTAATTTTAATTTTAGAAACATTAGTTTTTCTTGTCAGTAAAATTACTTGAAAGTCAGTGGAAATGCTTTTAACTTATCCACATAATTAGTGCGTTAAAATTGCAATACATTTCAAACGGCTGAAAATTGTCTAAACTTATGATCTGCAACTTTTTTTAAAATCGTGTTTAATTTTAATTTTAGAAACATTAGTTTTTCTTGTCAGTAAAATTACTTGAAAGTCAGTGGAAATGCTTTTAACTTATCCACATAATTAGTGCGTTAAAATTGCAATACATTTCAAACGGCTGAAAATTGTCTAAACTTATGATCTGCAACTTTTTTTAAAATCGTGTTTAATTTTAATTTTAGAAACATTAGTTTTTCTTGTCAGTAAAATTACTTGAAAGTCAGTGGAAATGCTTTTAACTTATCCACATAATTAGTGCGTTAAAATTGCAATACAATTCAAACGGCTGAAAATTGTCTAAACTTATGATCTGCAACTTTTTTTAAAATCGTGTTTAATTTTAATTTTAGAAACATTAGTTTTTCTTGTCAGTAAAATCACTTGAAAGTCAGTGGAAATGCTTTTAACTTATCCACATAATTAGTGCGTTAAAATTGCAATACATTTCAAACGGCTGAAATTTGTCTAAACCTATGATCTGCAACGTTTTTTAAAATCGCTTTCTACTCAATTTTAATTTTAAAAACATTGGTTTTTCTTGTCAGTAAAATTACTTGAAAGTCAGTGGAAATGCTTTTAACTTATCCACATAATTAGTGCGTTAAAATTGCAATACATTTCAAACGGCTGAAAATTGTCTAAACCTATGATCTGCAACTTTTTTTAAAATCGCTTTCTACTCAATTTTAATTTTAAAAACATTGGTTTTTCTTGTCAGTAAAATTACTTAAAAGTCAGTCGAAATGATTTTAACTTATCCACATAATTAGTGCGTTAAAATTGCAATACATTTCAAACGGCTGAAAATTGTCTAAACTTATGATCTGCAACTTTTTTTAAAATCGTGTTTAATTTTAATTTTAGAAACATTAGTTTTTCTTGTCAGTAAAATTACTTGAAAGTCAGTGGAAATGATTTTAACTTATCCACATAATTAGTGCGTTAAAATTGCAATACATTTCAAACGGCTGAAAATTGTCTAAACTTATGATCTGCAACTTTTTTTTAAATCGTGTTTAATTTTAATTTTAGAAACATTAGTTTTTCTTGTCAGTAAAATTACTTGAAAGTCAGTGGAAATGCTTTTAACTTATCCACATAATTAGTGCGTTAAAATTGCAATACATTTCAAACGGCTGAAAATTGTCTAAACTTATGATCTGCAACTTTTTTTTAAATCGTGTTTAATTTTAATTTTAGAAACATTAGTTTTTCTTGTCAGTAAAATTACTTGAAAGTCAGTGGAAATGCTTTTAACTTATCCACATAATTAGTGCGTTAAAATTGCAATACATTTCAAACGGCTGAAAATTGTCTAAACCTATGATCTGCAACTTTTTTTAAATCGCTTTTTACTCAATTTTAATTTTAGAAACATTAGATTTTCTTGTCAGCAAAATTACTTGAAAGTCAGTGGAAATGCTTTTAACTGATCCACATAATCAGTGCGTTAAAATTGCAATACATTTCAAACGGCTGAAAATTGTCTAAACCTATGATCTGCAACTTTTTTTCAAATCGCTTTCTACTCAATTTTGATTTTAAAAACATTGGTTTTTCTTGTAAGTAAAATTACTTGAAAGTCAGTGGAAATGATTTTAACTTATCCACATAATTAGTGCGTTAAAATTGCAATACATTTCAAACGGCTGAAAATTGTCTAAACTTATGATCTGCAACTTTTTTTAAAATCGTGTTTAATTTTAATTTTAGAAACATTAGTTTTTCTTGTCAGTAAAATTACTTGAAAGTCAGTGGAAATGCTTTTAACTTATCCACATAATTAGTGCGTTAAAATTGCAATACATTTCAAACGGCTGAAAATTGTCTAAACTTATGATCTGCAACTTTTTTTAAAATCGTGTTTAATTTTAATTTTAGAAACATTAGTTTTTCTTGTCAGTAAAATTACTTGAAAGTCAGTGGAAATGCTTTTAACTTATCCACATAATTAGTGCGTTAAAATTGCAATACATTTCAAACGGCTGAAAATTGTCTAAACTTATGATCTGCAACTTTTTTTCAAATCGTGTTTAATTTTAATTTTAGAAACATTAGTTTTTCTTGTCAGTAAAATTACTTGAAAGTCAGTGGAAATGCCTTTAACTTATCCACATAATTAGTGCGTTAAAATTGCAATACATTTCAAACGGCTAAAAATTGTCTAAACCTATGATCTGCAACTTTTTTTTAAAATCGTGTTTAATTTTAATTTTAGAAACATTAGTTTTTCTTGTCAGTAAAATTACTTGAAAGTCAGTGGAAATGCCTTTAACTTATCCACATAATTAGTGCGTTAAAATTGCAATACATTTCAAACGGCTAAAAATTGTCTAAACCTATGATCTGCAACTTTTTTTAAAAATCGTGTTTAATTTTAATTTTAGAAACATTAGTTTTTCTTGTCAGTAAAATTACTTGAAAGTCAGTGGAAATGCTTTTAACTTATCCACATAATTAGTGCGTTAAAATTGCAATACATTTCAAACGGCTGAAAATTGTCTAAACCTATGATCTGCAACTTTTTTAAAATCGCTTTTTATTCAATTTTAATTTTAGAAACATTAGATTTTCTTGTCAGTAAAATTACTTGAAAGTCAGTGGAAATGCTTTTAACTGATCCACATAATCAGTGCGTTAAAATTGCAATACATTTCAAACGGCTGAAAATTGTCTAAACCTATGATCTGCAACTTTTTTTCAAATCGCTTTCTACTCAATTTTAATTTTAAAAACATTGGTTTTTCTTGTCAGTAAAATTACTTGAAAGTCAGTGGAAATGATTTTAACTTATCCACATAATTAGTACGTTAAAATTGCAATACATTTCAAACGGCTGAAAATTGTCTAAACTTATGATCTGCAACTTTTTTTTAAATCGTGTTTAATTTTAATTTTAGAAACATTAGTTTTTCTTGTCAGTAAAATTACTTGAAAGTCAGTGGAAATGCTTTTAACTTATCCACATAATTAGTGCGTTAAAATTGCAATACATTTCAAACGGCTGAAAATTGTCTAAACTTATGATCTGCAACTTTTTTTAAAATCGTGTTTAATTTTAATTTTAGAAACATTAGTTTTTCTTGTCAGTAAAATTACTTGAAAGTCAGTGGAAATGCTTTTAACTTATCCACATAATTAGTGCGTTAAAATTGCAATACATTTCAAACGGCTGAAAATTGTCTAAACCTATGATCTGCAACTTTTTTTAAATCGCTTTTTACTCAATTTTAATTTTAGAAACATTAGATTTTCTTGTCAGTAAAATTACTTGAAAGTCAGTGGAAATGCTTTTAACTGATCCACATAATCAGTGCGTTAAAATTGCAATACATTTCAAACGGCTGAAAATTGTCTAAACCTATGATCTGCAACTTTTTTTCAAATCGCTTTCTACTCAATTTTAATTTTAAAAACATTGGTTTTTCTTGTCAGTAAAATTACTTGAAAGTCAGTGGAAATGATTTTAACTTATCCACATAATTAGTGCGTTAAAATTGCAATACATTTCAAACGGCTGAAAATTGTCTAAACTTATGATCTGCAACTTTTTTTAAAATCGTGTTTAATTTTAATTTTAGAAACATTAGTTTTTCTTGTCAGTAAAATTACTTGAAAGTCAGTGGAAATGCTTTTAACTTATCCACATAATTAGTGCGTTAAAATTGCAATACATTTCAAACGGCTGAAAATTGTCTAAACTTATGATCTGCAACTTTTTTTAAAATCGTGTTTAATTTTAATTTTAGAAACATTAGTTTTTCTTGTCAGTAAAATTACTTGAAAGTCAGTGGAAATGCTTTTAACTTATCCACATAATTAGTGCGTTAAAATTGCAATACATTTCAAACGGCTGAAAATTGTCTAAACTTATGATCTGCAACTTTTTTTCAAATCGTGTTTAATTTTAATTTTAGAAACATTAGTTTTTCTTGTCAGTAAAATTACTTGAAAGTCAGTGGAAATGCCTTTAACTTATCCACATAAATAGTGCGTTAAAATTGCAATACATTTCAAACGGCTAAAAATTGTCTAAACCTATGATCTGCAACTTTTTTTAAAAGTGTTTAATTTTAATTTTAGAAACATTAGTTTTTCTTGTCAGTAAAATTACTTGAAAGTCAGTGGAAATGCCTTTAACTTATCCACATAATTAGTGCGTTAAAATTGCAATACATTTCAAACGGCTAAAAATTGTCTAAACCTATGATCTGCAACTTTTTTTAAAAATCGTGTTTAATTTTAATTTTAGAAACATTAGTTTTTCTTGTCAGTAAAATTACTTGAAAGTCAGTGGAAATGCTTTTAACTTATCCACATAATTAGTGCGTTAAAATTGCAATACATTTCAAACGGCTGAAAATTGTCTAAACCTATGATCTGCAACTTTTTTTAAATCGCTTTTTACTCAATTTTAATTTTAGAAACATTAGATTTTCTTGTCAGTAAAATTACTTGAAAGTCAGTGGAAATGCTTTTAACTGATCCACATAATCAGTGCGTTAAAATTGCAATACATTTCAAACGGCTGAAAATTGTCTAAACCTATGATCTGCAACTTTTTTTCAAATCGCTTTCTACTCAATTTTAATTTTAAAAACATTGGTTTTTCTTGTCAGTAAAATTACTTGAAAGTCAGTGGAAATGATTTTAACTTATCCACATAATTAGTGCGTTAAAATTGCAATACATTTCAAACGGCTAAAATTGTCTAAACTCATGATCTGCAACTTTTTTTTAAATCGTGTTTAATTTTAATTTTAGAAACATTAGTTTTTCTTGTCAGTAAAATTACTTGAAAGTCAGTGGAAATGCTTTTAACTTATCCACATAATTAGTGCGTTAAAATTGCAATACATTTCAAACGGCTGAAAATTGTCTAAACTTATGATCTGCAACTTTTTTTAAAATCGTGTTTAATTTTAATTTTAGAAACATTAGTTTTTCTTGTCAGTAAAATTACTTGAAAGTCAGTGGAAATGCTTTTAACTTATCCACATAATTAGTGCGTTAAAATTGCAATACATTTCAAACGGCTGAAAATTGTCTAAACCTATGATCTGCAACTTTTTTTAAATCGCTTTTTACTCAATTTTAATTTTAGAAACATTAGATTTTCTTGTCAGTAAAATTACTTGAAAGTCAGTGGAAATGCTTTTAACTGATCCACATAATCAGTGCGTTAAAATTGCAATACATTTCAAACGGCTGAAAATTGTCTAAACCTATGATCTGCAACTTTTTTTCAAATCGCTTTCTACTCAATTTTAATTTTAAAAACATTGGTTTTTCTTGTCAGTAAAACTACTTGAAAGTCAGTGGAAATGATTTTAACTTATCCACATAATTAGTGCGTTAAAATTGCAATACATTTCAAACGGCTGAAAATTGTCTAAACTTATGATCTGCAACTTTTTTTTAAATCGTGTTTAATTTTAATTTTAGAAACATTAGTTTTTCTTGTCAGTAAAATTACTTGAAAGTCAGTGGAAATGCTTTTAACTTATCCACATAATTAGTGCGTTAAAATTGCAATACATTTCAAACGGCTGAAAATTGTCTAAACTTATGATCTGCAACTTTTTTTAAAATCGTGTTTAATTTTAATTTTAGAAACATTAGTTTTTCTTGTCAGTAAAATTACTTGAAAGTCAGTGGAAATGCTTTTAACTTATCCACATAATTAGTGCGTTAAAATTGCAATACATTTCAAACGGCTGAAAATTGTCTAAACCTATGATCTGCAACTTTTTTTAAATCGCTTTTTACTCAATTTTAATTTTAGAAACATTAGATTTTCTTGTCAGTAAAATTACTTGAAAGTCAGTGGAAATGCTTTTAACTGATCCACATAATCAGTGCGTTAAAATTGCAATACATTTCAAACGGCTGAAAATTGTCTAAACCTATGATCTGCAACTTTTTTTCAAATCGCTTTCTACTCAATTTTGATTTTAAAAACATTGGTTTTTCTTGTCAGTAAAATTACTTGAAAGTCAGTGGAAATGATTTTAACTTATCCACATAATTAGTGCGTTAAAATTGCAATACATTTCAAACGGCTGAAAATTGTCTAAACTTATGATCTGCAACTTTTTTTCAAATCGTGTTTAATTTTAATTTTAGAAACATTAGTTTTTCTTGTCAGTAAAATTACTTGAAAGTCAGTGGAAATGCCTTTAACTTATCCACATAATTAGTGCGTTAAAATTGCAATACATTTCAAACGGCTAAAAATTGTCTAAACCTATGATCTGCAACTTTTTTTAAAAATCGTGTTTAATTTTAATTTTAGAAACATTAGTTTTTCTTGTCAGTAAAATTACTTGAAAGTCAGTGGAAATGCCTTTAACTTATCCACATAATTAGTGCGTTAAAATTGCAATACATTTCAAACGGCTAAAAATTGTCTAAACCTATGATCTGCAACTTTTTTTAAAAATCGTGTTTAATTTTAATTTTAGAAACATTAGTTTTTCTTGTCAGTAAAATTACTTGAAAGTCAGTGGAAATGCTTTTAACTTATCCACATAATTAGTGCGTTAAAATTGCAATACATTTCAAACGGCTGAAAATTGTCTAAACCTATGATCTGCAACTTTTTTAAAATCGCTTTTTATTCAATTTTAATTTTAGAAACATTAGATTTTCTTGTCAGTAAAATTACTTGAAAGTCAGTGGAAATGCTTTTAACTGATCCACATAATCAGTGCGTTAAAATTGCAATACATTTCAAACGGCTGAAAATTGTCTAAACCTATGATCTGCAACTTTTTTTCAAATCGCTTTCTACTCAATTTTAATTTTAAAAACATTGGTTTTTCTTGTCAGTAAAATTACTTGAAAGTCAGTGGAAATGATTTTAACTTATCCACATAATTAGTGCGTTAAAATTGCAATACATTTCAAACGGCTGAAAATTGTCTAAACTTATGATCTGCAACTTTTTTTTAAATCGTGTTTAATTTTAATTTTAGAAACATTAGTTTTTCTTGTCAGTAAAATTACTTGAAAGTCAGTGGAAATGCTTTTAACTTATCCACATAATTAGTGCGTTAAAATTGCAATACATTTCAAACGGCTGAAAATTGTCTAAACTTATGATCTGCAACTTTTTTTAAAATCGTGTTTAATTTTAATTTTAGAAACATTAGTTTTTCTTGTCAGTAAAATTACTTGAAAGTCAGTGGAAATGCTTTTAACTTATCCACATAATTAGTGCGTTAAAATTGCAATACATTTCAAACGGCTGAAAATTGTCTAAACCTATGATCTGCAACTTTTTTTAAATCGCTTTTTACTCAATTTTAATTTTAGAAACATTAGATTTTCTTGTCAGTAAAATTACTTGAAAGTCAGTGGAAATGCTTTTAACTGATCCACATAATCAGTGCGTTAAAATTGCAATACATTTCAAACGGCTGAAAATTGTCTAAACCTATGATCTGCAACTTTTTTTCAAATCGCTTTCTACTCAATTTTAATTTTAAAAACATTGGTTTTTCTTGTCAGTAAAATTACTTGAAAGTCAGTGGAAATGATTTTAACTTATCCACATAATTAGTGCGTTAAAATTGCAATACATTTCAAACGGCTGAAAATTGTCTAAACTTATGATCTGCAACTTTTTTTAAAATCGTGTTTAATTTTAATTTTAGAAACATTAGTTTTTCTTGTCAGTAAAATTACTTGAAAGTCAGTGGAAATGCTTTTAACTTATCCACATAATTAGTGCGTTAAAATTGCAATACATTTCAAACGGCTGAAAATTGTCTAAACTTATGATCTGCAACTTTTTTTAAAATCGTGTTTAATTTTAATTTTAGAAACATTAGTTTTTCTTGTCAGTAAAATTACTTGAAAGTCAGTGGAAATGCTTTTAACTTATCCACATAATTAGTGCGTTAAAATTGCAATACATTTCAAACGGCTGAAAATTGTCTAAACTTATGATCTGCAACTTTTTTTCAAATCGTGTTTAATTTTAATTTTAGAAACATTAGTTTTTCTTGTCAGTAAAATTACTTGAAAGTCAGTGGAAATGCCTTTAACTTATCCACATAAATAGTGCGTTAAAATTGCAATACATTTCAAACGGCTAAAAATTGTCTAAACCTATGATCTGCAACTTTTTTTAAAAGTGTTTAATTTTAATTTTAGAAACATTAGTTTTTCTTGTCAGTAAAATTACTTGAAAGTCAGTGGAAATGCCTTTAACTTATCCACATAATTAGTGCGTTAAAATTGCAATACATTTCAAACGGCTAAAAATTGTCTAAACCTATGATCTGCAACTTTTTTTTTAAAATCGTGTTTAATTTTAATTTTAGAAACATTAGTTTTTCTTGTCAGTAAAATTACTTGAAAGTCAGTGGAAATGCTTTTAACTTATCCACATAATTAGTGCGTTAAAATTGCAATACATTTCAAACGGCTGAAAATTGTCTAAACCTATGATCTGCAACTTTTTTAAAATCGCTTTTTATTCAATTTTAATTTTAGAAACATTAGATTTTCTTGTCAGTAAAATTACTTGAACGTCAGTGGAAATGCTTTTAACTGATCCACATAATCAGTGCGTTAAAATTGCAATACATTTCAAACGGCTGAAAATTGTCTAAACCTATGATCTGCAACTTTTTTTCAAATCGCTTTCTACTCAATTTTAATTTTAAAAACATTGGTTTTTCTTGTCAGTAAAATTACTTGAAAGTCAGTGGAAATGATTTTAACTTATCCACATAATTAGTGCGTTAAAATTGCAATACATTTCAAACGGCTGAAAATTTTCTAAACTTATGATCTGCAACTTTTTTTTAAATCGTGTTTAATTTTAATTTTAGAAACATTAGTTTTTCTTGTCAGTAAAATTACTTGAAAGTCAGTGGAAATGCTTTTAACTTATCCACATAATTAGTGCGTTAAAATTGCAATACATTTCAAACGGCTGAAAATTGTCTAAACTTATGATCTGCAACTTTTTTTAAAATCGTGTTTAATTTTAATTTTAGAAACATTAGTTTTTCTTGTCAGTAAAATTACTTGAAAGTCAGTGGAAATGCTTTTAACTTATCCACATAATTAGTGCGTTAAAATTGCAATACATTTCAAACGGCTGAAAATTGTCTAAACCTATGATCTGCAACTTTTTTTAAATCGCTTTTTACTCAATTTTAATTTTAGAAACATTAGATTTTCTTGTCAGTAAAATTACTTGAAAGTCAGTGGAAATGCTTTTAACTGATCCACATAATCAGTGCGTTAAAATTGCAATACATTTCAAACGGCTGAAAATTGTCTAAACCTATGATCTGCAACTTTTTTTCAAATCGCTTTCTACTCAATTTTAATTTTAAAAACATTGGTTTTTCTTGTCAGTAAAATTACTTGAAAGTCAGTGGAAATGATTTTAACTTATCCACATAATTAGTGCGTTAAAATTGCAATACATTTCAAACGGCTGAAAATTGTCTAAACTTATGATCTGCAACTTTTTTTAAAATCGTGTTTAATTTTAATTTTAGAAACATTAGTTTTTCTTGTCAGTAAAATTACTTGAAAGTCAGTGGAAATGCTTTTAACTTATCCACATAATTAGTGCGTTAAAATTGCAATACATTTCAAACGGCTGAAAATTGTCTAAACTTATGATCTGCAACTTTTTTTAAAATCGTGTTTAATTTTAATTTTAGAAACATTAGTTTTTCTTGTCAGTAAAATTACTTGAAAGTCAGTGGAAATGCCTTTAACTTATCCACATAATTAGTGCGTTAAAATTGCAATACATTTCAAACGGCTAAAAATTGTCTAAACCTATGATCTGCAACTTTTTTTAAAAATCGTGTTTAATTTTAATTTTAGAAACATTAGTTTTTCTTGTCAGTAAAATTACTTGAAAGTCAGTGGAAATGCCTTTAACTTATCCACATAATTAGTGCGTTAAAATTGCAATACATTTCAAACGGCTAAAAATTGTCTAAACCTATGATCTGCAACTTTTTTTAAAAATCGTGTTTAATTTTAATTTTAGAAACATTAGTTTTTCTTGTCAGTAAAATTACTTGAAAGTCAGTGGAAATGCTTTTAACTTATCCACATAATTAGTGCGTTAAAATTGCAATACATTTCAAACGGCTGAAAATTGTCTAAACCTATGATCTGCAACGTTTTTTAAAATCGCTTTCTACTCAATTTTAATTTTAAAAACATTGGTTTTTCTTGTCAGTAAAATTACTTAAAAGTCAGTCGAAATGATTTTAACTTATCCACATAATTAGTGCGTTAAAATTGCAATACATTTCAAACGGCTGAAAATTGTCTAAACTTATGATCTGCAACTTTTTTTAAAATCGTGTTTAATTTTAATTTTAGAAACATTAGTTTTTCTTGTCAGTAAAATTACTTGAAAGTCAGTGGAAATGCTTTTAACTTATCCACATAATTAGTGCGTTAAAATTGCAATACATTTCAAACGGCTGAAAATTGTCTAAACTTATGATCTGCAACTTTTTTTTAAAATTGTGTTTAATTTTAATTTTAGAAACATTAGTTTTTCTTGTCAGTAAAATTACTTGAAAGTCAGTGGAAATGCTTTTAACTTATCCACATAATTAGTGCGTTAAAATTGCAATACAATTCAAACGGCTGAAAATTGTCTAAACCTATGATCTGCAACTTTTTTTAAATCGCTTTTTACTCAATTTTAATTTTAGAAACATTAGATTTTCTTGTCAGTAAAATTACTTGAAAGTCAGTGGAAATGCTTTTAACTTATCCACATAATTAGTGCGTTAAATTGCAATACATTTCAAACGGCTGAAAATTGTCTAAACCTATGATCTGCAACTTTTTTTCAAATCGCTTTCTACTCAATTTTAATTTTAAAAACATTGGTTTTTCTTGTCAGTAAAATTACTTGAAAGTCAGTGGAAATGATTTTAACTTATCCACATAATTAGTGCGTTAAAATTGCAATACATTTCAAACGGCTGAAAATTGTCTAAACTTATGATCTGCAACTTTTTTTTAAATCGTGTTTAATTTTAATTTTAGAAACATTAGTTTTTCTTGTCAGTAAAATTACTTGAAAGTCAGTGGAAATGCTTTTAACTTATCCACATAATTAGTGCGTTAAAATTGCAATACATTTCAAACGGCTGAAAATTGTCTAAACTTATGATCTGCAACTTTTTTTAAAATCGTGTTTAATTTTAATTTTAGAAACATTAGTTTTTCTTGTCAGTAAAATTACTTGAAAGTCAGTGGAAATGCCTTTAACTTATCCACATAATTAGTGCGTTAAAATTGCAATACATTTCAAACGGCTAAAAATTGTCTAAACCTATGATCTGCAACTTTTTTTAAAAATCGTGTTTAATTTTAATTTTAGAAACATTAGTTTTTCTTGTCAGTAAAATTACTTGAAAGTCAGTGGAAATGCCTTTAACTTATCCACATAATTAGTGCGTTAAAATTGCAATACATTTCAAACGGCTAAAAATTGTCTAAACCTATGATCTGCAACTTTTTTTAAAAATCGTGTTTAATTTTAATTTTAGAAACATTAGTTTTTCTTGTCAGTAAAATTACTTGAAAGTCAGTGGAAATGCTTTTAACTTATCCACATAATTAGTGCGTTAAAATTGCAATACATTTCAAACGGCTGAAAATTGTCTAAACCTATGATCTGCAACGTTTTTTAAAATCGCTTTCTACTCAATTTTAATTTTAAAAACATTGGTTTTTCTTGTCAGTAAAATTACTTAAAAGTCAGTCGAAATGATTTTAACTTATCCACATAATTAGTGCGTTAAAATTGCAATACATTTCAAACGGCTGAAAATTGTCTAAACTTATGATCTGCAACTTTTTTTAAAATCGTGTTTAATTTTAATTTTAGAAACATTAGTTTTTCTTGTCAGTAAAATTACTTGAAAGTCAGTGGAAATGCTTTTAACTTATCCACATAATTAGTGCGTTAAAATTGCAATACATTTCAAACGGCTGAAAATTGTCTAAACTTATGATCTGCAACTTTTTTTTAAAATTGTGTTTAATTTTAATTTTAGAAACATTAGTTTTTCTTGTCAGTAAAATTACTTGAAAGTCAGTGGAAATGCTTTTAACTTATCCACATAATTAGTGCGTTAAAATTGCAATACAATTCAAACGGCTGAAAATTGTCTAAACCTATGATCTGCAACTTTTTTTTAATCGCTTTTTACTCAATTTTAATTTTAGAAACATTAGATTTTCTTGTCAGTAAAATTACTTGAAAGTCAGTGGAAATGCTTTTAACTTATCCACATAATTAGTGCGTTAAAATTGCAATACATTTCAAACGGCTGAAAATTGTCTAAACCTATGATCTGCAACTTTTTTTCAAATCGCTTTCTACTCAATTTTAATTTTAAAAACATGGGTTTTTCTTGTCAGTAAAATTACTTGAAAGTCAGTGGAAATGATTTTAACTTATCCACATAATTAGTGCGTTAAAATTGCAATACATTTCAAACGGCTGAAAATTGTCTAAACTTATGATCTGCAACTTTTTTTAAAATCGTGTTTAATTTTAATTTTAGAAACATTAGTTTTTCTTGTCAGTAAAATTACTTGAAAGTCAGTGGAAATGCTTTTAACTTATCCACATAATTAGTGCGTTAAAATTGCAATACATTTCAAACGGCTGAAAATTGTCTAAACTTATGATCTGCAACTTTTTTTCAAATCGTGTTTAATTTTAATTTTAGAAACATTAGTTTTTCTTGTCAGTAAAATTACTTGAAAGTCAGTGGAAATGCCTTTAACTTATCCACATAATTAGTGCGTTAAAATTGCAATACATTTCAAACGGCTAAAAATTGTCTAAACCTATGATCTGCAACTTTTTTTTAAAAATCGTGTTTAATTTTAATTTTAGAAACATTAGTTTTTCTTGTCAGTAAAATTACTTGAAAGTCAGTGGAAATGCTTTTAACTTATCCACATAATTAGTGCGTTAAAATTGCAATACATTTCAAACGGCTGAAAATTGTCTAAACCTATGATCTGCAACTTTTTTTTAAAATCGCTTTCTACTCAATTTTAATTTTAAAAACATTGGTTTTTCTTGTCAGTAAAATTACTTAAAAGTCAGTCGAAATGATTTTAACTTATCCACATAATTAGTGCGTTAAAATTGCAATACATTTCAAACGGCTGAAAAACATCTAAACTTATGATCTGCAACTTTTTTTAAAATTGTGTTTAATTTTAATTTTAGAAACATTAGTTTTTCTTGTCAGTAAAATTACTTGAAAGTCAGTGGAAATGCTTTTAACATCCACATAATTAGTGCGTTAAAATTGCAATACTGTTCAAACGGCTGAAAATTGTCTAAACCTATGATCTGCAACTTTTTTTAAATCGCTTTTTACTCAATTTTAATTTTAGAAACATTAGATTTTCTTGTCAGTAAAATTACTTGAAAGTCAGTGGAAATGCTTTTAACTTATCCACATAATTAGTGCGTTAAAATTGCAATACATTTCAAACGGCTGAAAATTGTCTAAACTTATGATCTGCAACTTTTTTTCAAATCGTGTTTAATTTTAATTTTAGAAACATTAGTTTTTCTTGTCAGTAAAATTACTTGAAAGTCAGTGGAAATGCCTTTAACTTATCCACATAATTAGTGCGTTAAAATTGCAATACATTTCAAACGGCTAAAAATTGTCTAAACATATGATCTGCAACTTTTTTTAAAAATCGTGTTTAATTTTAATTTTAGAAACATTAGTTTTTCTTGTCAGTAAAATTACTTGAAAGTCAGTGGAAATGCTTTTAACTTATCCACATAATTAGTGCGTTAAAATTGCAATACATTTCAAACGGCTGAAAATTGTCTAAACCTATGATCTGCAACTTTTTTTAAAAATCGCTTTCTACTCAATTTTAATTTTAAAAACATTGGTTTTTCTTGTCAGTAAAATTACTTAAAAGTCAGTCGAAATGATTTTAACTTATCCACATAATTAGTGCGTTAAAATTGCAATACATTTCAAACGGCTGAAAATTGTCTAAACTTATGATCTGCAACTTTTTTTAAAATCGTGTTTAATTTTAATTTTAGAAACATTAGTTTTTCTTGTCAGTAAAATTACTTGAAAGTCAGTGGAAATGCTTTTAACTTATCCACATAATTAGTGCGTTAAAATTGCAATACATTTCAAACGGCTGAAAATTGTCTAAACCTATGATCTGCAACTTTTTTTAAATCGCTTTTTACTCAATTTTAATTTTAGAAACATTTGATTTTCTTGTCAGTAAAATTACTTGAAAGTCAGTGGAAATGCTTTTAACTTATCCACATAATTAGTGCGTTAAAATTGCAATACATTTCAAACGGCTGAAAATTGTCTAAACTTATGATCTGCAACTTTTTTTCAAATCGTGTTTAATTTTAATTTTAGAAACATTAGTTTTTCTTGTCAGTAAAATTACTTGAAAGTCAGTGGAAATGCCTTTAACTTATCCACATAATTAGTGCGTTAAAATTGCAATACATTTCAAACGGCTAAAAATTGTCTAAACCTATGATCTGCAACTTTTTTTAAAAATCGTGTTTAATTTTAATTTTAGAAACATTAGTTTTTCTTGTCAGTAAAATTACTTGAAAGTCAGTGGAAATGCTTTTAACTTATCCACATAATTAGTGCGTTAAAATTGCAATACATTTCAAACGGCTGAAAATTGTCTAAACTTATGATCTGCAACTTTTTTTAAAATCGTGTTTAATTTTAATTTTAGAAACATTAGTTTTTCTTGTCAGTAAAATTACTTGAAAGTCAGTGGAAATGCTTTTAACTTATCCACATAATTAGTGCGTTAAAATTGCAATACATTTCAAACGGCTGAAAATTGTCTAAACTTATGATCTGCAACTTTTTTTCAAATCGTGTTTAATTTTAATTTTAGAAACATTATTTTTTCTTGTCAGTAAAATTACTTGAAAGTCAGTGGAAATGCCTTTAACTTATCCACATAATTAATGCGTTAAAATTGCAATACATTTTAAACGGCTAAAAATTGTCTAAACCTATGATCTGCAACTTTTTTTAAAAATCGTGTTTAATTTTAATTTTAGAAACATTAGTTTTTCTTGTCAGTAAAATTACTTGAAAGTCAGTGGAAATGCTTTTAACTTATCCACATAATTAGTGCGTTAAAATTGCAATACATTTCAAACGGCTGAAAATTGTCTAAACCCATGATCTGCAACTTTTTTTCAAATCGCTTTCTACTCAATTTTAATTTTAAAAACATGGGTTTTTCTTGTCAGTAAAATTACTTGAAAGTCAGTGGAAATGATTTTAACTTATCCACATAATTAGTGCGTTAAAATTGCAATACATTTCAAACGGCTGAAAATTGTCTAAACTTATGATCTGCAACTTTTTTTAAAATCGTGTTTAATTTTAATTTTAGAAACATTAGTTTTTCTTGTCAGTAAAATTACTTGAAAGTCAGTGGAAATGCTTTTAACTTATCCACATAATTAGTGCGTTAAAATTGCAATACATTTCAAACGGCTGAAAATTGTCTAAACTTATGATCTGCAACTTTTTTTCAAATCGTGTTTAATTTTAATTTTAGAAACATTAGTTTTTCTTGTCAGTAAAATTACTTGAAAGTCAGTGGAAATGCCTTTAACTTATCCACATAATTAGTGCGTTAAAATTGCAATACATTTCAAACGGCTAAAAATTGTCTAAACCTATGATCTGCAACTTTTTTTTAAAAATCGTGTTTAATTTTAATTTTAGAAACATTAGTTTTTCTTGTCAGTAAAATTACTTGAAAGTCAGTGGAAATGCTTTTAACTTATCCACATAATTAGTGCGTTAAAATTGCAATACATTTCAAACGGCTGAAAATTGTCTAAACCTATGATCTGCAACTTTTTTTTAAAATCGCTTTCTACTCAATTTTAATTTTAAAAACATTGGTTTTTCTTGTCAGTAAAATTACTTAAAAGTCAGTCGAAATGATTTTAACTTATCCACATAATTAGTGCGTTAAAATTGCAATACATTTCAAACGGCTGAAAAACATCTAAACTTATGATCTGCAACTTTTTTTAAAATCGTGTTTAATTTTAATTTTAGAAACATTAGTTTTTCTTGTCAGTAAAATTACTTGAAAGTCAGTGGAAATGCTTTTAACTTATCCACATAATTAGTGCGTTAAAATTGCAATACATTTCAAACGGCTGAAAATTGTCTAAACCTATGATCTGCAACTTTTTTTAAATCGCTTTTTACTCAATTTTAATTTTAGAAACATTAGATTTTCTTGTCAGTAAAATTACTTGAAAGTCAGTGGAAATGCTTTTAACTTATCCACATAATTAGTGCGTTAAAATTGCAATACATTTCAAACGGCTGAAAATTGTCTAAACTTATGATCTGCAACTTTTTTTCAAATCGTGTTTAATTTTAATTTTAGAAACATTAGTTTATCTTGTCAGTAAAATTAAGTCAGTGGAAATGCCTTTAACTTATCCACATAATTAGTGCGTTAAAATTGCAATACATTTCAAACGGCTAAAAATTGTCTAAACATATGATCTGCAACTTTTTTTAAAAATCGTGTTTAATTTTAATTTTAGAAACATTAGTTTTTCTTGTCAGTAAAATTACTTGAAAGTCAGTGGAAATGCTTTTAACTTATCCACATAATTAGTGCGTTAAAATTGCAATACATTTCAAACGGCTGAAAATTGTCTAAACCTATGATCTGCAACTTTTTTTAAAAATCGCTTTCTACTCAATTTTAATTTTAAAAACATTGGTTTTTCTTGTCAGTAAAATTACTTAAAAGTCAGTCGAAATGATTTTAACTTATCCACATAATTAGTGCGTTAAAATTGCAATACATTTCAAACGGCTGAAAATTGTCTAAACTTATGATCTGCAACTTTTTTTAAAATCGTGTTTAATTTTAATTTTAGAAACATTAGTTTTTCTTGTCAGTAAAATTACTTGAAAGTCAGTGGAAATGCTTTTAACTTATCCACATAATTAGTGCGTTAAAATTGCAATACATTTCAAACGGCTGAAAATTGTCTAAACCTATGATCTGCAACTTTTTTTAAATCGCTTTTTACTCAATTTTAATTTTAGAAACATTAGATTTTCTTGTCAGTAAAATTACTTGAAAGTCAGTGGAAATGCTTTTAACTGATCCACATAATCAGTGCGTTAAAATTGCAATACATTTCAAACGGCTAAAAATTGTCTAAACCTATGATCTGCAACTTTTTTTAAAAATCGTGTTTAATTTTAATTTTAGAAACATTAGTTTTTCTTGTCAGTAAAATTACTTGAAAGTCAGTGGAAATGCTTTTAACTTATCCACATAATTAGTGCGTTAAAATTGCAATACATTTCAAACGGCTGAAAATTGTCTAAACCTATGATCTGCAACTTTTTTAAAATCGCTTTTTATTCAATTTTAATTTTAGAAACATTAGATTTTCTTGTCAGTAAAATTACTTGAAAGTCAGTGGAAATGCTTTTAACTGATCCACATAATCAGTGCGTTAAAATTGCAATACATTTCAAACGGCTGAAAATTGTCTAAACCTATGATCTGCAACTTTTTTTCAAATCGCTTTCTACTCAATTTTAATTTTAAAAACATTGGTTTTTCTTGTCAGTAAAATTACTTGAAAGTCAGTGGAAATGATTTTAACTTATCCACATAATTAGTGCGTTAAAATTGCAATACATTTCAAACGGCTGAAAATTGTCTAAACTTATGATCTGCAACTTTTTTTTAAATCGTGTTTAATTTTAATTTTAGAAACATTAGTTTTTCTTGTCAGTAAAATTACTTGAAAGTCAGTGGAAATGCTTTTAACTTATCCACATAATTAGTGCGTTAAAATTGCAATACATTTCAAACGGCTGAAAATTGTCTAAACTTATGATCTGCAACTTTTTTTAAAATCGTGTTTAATTTTAATTTTAGAAACATTAGTTTTTCTTGTCAGTAAAATTACTTGAAAGTCAGTGGAAATGCTTTTAACTTATCCACATAATTAGTGCGTTAAATCTGCAATACATTTCAAACGGCTGAAAATTGTCTAAACCTATGATCTGCAACTTTTTTTTAATCGCTTTTTACTCAATTTTAATTTTAGAAACATTAGATTTTCTTGTCAGTAAAATTACTTGAAAGTCAGTGGAAATGCTTTTAACTGATCCACATAATCAGTGCGTTAAAATTGCAATACATTTCAAACGGCTGAAAATTGTCTAAACCTATGATCTGCAACTTTTTTTCAAATCGCTTTCTACTCAATTTTAATTTTAAAAACATTGGTTTTTCTTGTCAGTAAAATTACTTGAAAGTCAGTGGAAATGATTTTAACTTATCCACATAATTAGTGCGTTAAAATTGCAATACATTTCAAACGGCTGAAAATTGTCTAAACTTATGATCTGCAACTTTTTTTAAAATCGTGTTTAATTTTAATTTTAGAAACATTAGTTTTTCTTGTCAGTAAAATTACTTGAAAGTCAGTGGAAATGCTTTTAACTTATCCACATAATTAGTGCGTTAAAATTGCAATACATTTCAAACGGCTGAAAATTGTCTAAACTTATGATCTGCAACTTTTTTTAAAATCGTGTTTAATTTTAATTTTAGAAACATTAGTTTTTCTTGTCAGTAAAATTACTTGAAAGTCAGTGGAAATGCTTTTAACTTATCCACATAATTAGTGCGTTAAAATTGCAATACATTTCAAACGGCTGAAAATTGTCTAAACTTATGATCTGCAACTTTTTTTCAAATCGTGTTTAATTTTAATTTTAGAAACATTAGTTTTTCTTGTCAGTAAAATTACTTGAAAGTCAGTGGAAATGCCTTTAACTTATCCACATAAATAGTGCGTTAAAATTGCAATACATTTCAAACGGCTAAAAATTGTCTAAACCTATGATCTGCAACTTTTTTTAAAAGTGTTTAATTTTAATTTTAGAAACATTAGTTTTTCTTGTCAGTAAAATTACTTGAAAGTCAGTGGAAATGCCTTTAACTTATCCACATAATTAGTGCGTTAAAATTGCAATACATTTCAAACGGCTAAAAATTGTCTAAACCTATGATCTGCAACTTTTTTTTTAAAATCGTGTTTAATTTTAATTTTAGAAACATTAGTTTTTCTTGTCAGTAAAATTACTTGAAAGTCAGTGGAAATGCTTTTAACTTATCCACATAATTAGTGCGTTAAAATTGCAATACATTTCAAACGGCTGAAAATTGTCTAAACCTATGATCTGCAACTTTTTTAAAATCGCTTTTTATTCAATTTTAATTTTAGAAACATTAGATTTTCTTGTCAGTAAAATTACTTGAAAGTCAGTGGAAATGCTTTTAACTGATCCACATAATCAGTGCGTTAAAATTGCAATACATTTCAAACGGCTGAAAATTGTCTAAACCTATGATCTGCAACTTTTTTTCAAATCGCTTTCTACTCAATTTTAATTTTAAAAACATTGGTTTTTCTTGTCAGTAAAATTACTTGAAAGTCAGTGGAAATGATTTTAACTTATCCACATAATTAGTGCGTTAAAATTGCAATACATTTCAAACGGCTGAAAATTTTCTAAACTTATGATCTGCAACTTTTTTTTAAATCGTGTTTAATTTTAATTTTAGAAACATTAGTTTTTCTTGTCAGTAAAATTACTTGAAAGTCAGTGGAAATGCTTTTAACTTATCCACATAATTAGTGCGTTAAAATTGCAATACATTTCAAACGGCTGAAAATTGTCTAAACTTATGATCTGCACCTTTTTTTAAAATCGTGTTTAATTTTAATTTTAGAAACATTAGTTTTTCTTGTCAGTAAAATTACTTGAAAGTCAGTGGAAATGCTTTTAACTTATCCACATAATTAGTGCGTTAAAATTGCAATACATTTCAAACGGCTGAAAATTGTCTAAACCTATGATCTGCAACTTTTTTTAAATCGCTTTTTACTCAATTTTAATTTTAGAAACATTAGATTTTCTTGTCAGTAAAATTACTTGAAAGTCAGTGGAAATGCTTTTAACTGATCCACATAATCAGTGCGTTAAAATTGCAATACATTTCAAACGGCTGAAAATTGTCTAAACCTATGATCTGCAACTTTTTTTCAAATCGCTTTCTACTCAATTTTAATTTTAAAAACATTGGTTTTTCTTGTCAGTAAAATTACTTGAAAGTCAGTGGAAATGATTTTAACTTATCCACATAATTAGTGCGTTAAAATTGCAATACATTTCAAACGGCTGAAAATTGTCTAAACTTATGATCTGCAACTTTTTTTAAAATCGTGTTTAATTTTAATTTTAGAAACATTAGTTTTTCTTGTCAGTAAAATTACTTGAAAGTCAGTGGAAATGCTTTTAACTTATCCACATAATTAGTGCGTTAAAATTGCAATACATTTCAAACGGCTGAAAATTGTCTAAACTTATGATCTGCAACTTTTTTTAAAATCGTGTTTAATTTTAATTTTAGAAACATTAGTTTTTCTTGTCAGTAAAATTACTTGAAAGTCAGTGGAAATGCCTTTAACTTATCCACATAATTAGTGCGTTAAAATTGCAATACATTTCAAACGGCTAAAAATTGTCTAAACCTATGATCTGCAACTTTTTTTAAAAATCGTGTTTAATTTTAATTTTAGAAACATTAGTTTTTCTTGTCAGTAAAATTACTTGAAAGTCAGTGGAAATGCCTTTAACTTATCCACATAATTAGTGCGTTAAAATTGCAATACATTTCAAACGGCTAAAAATTGTCTAAACCTATGATCTGCAACTTTTTTTAAAAATCGTGTTTAATTTTAATTTTAGAAACATTAGTTTTTCTTGTCAGTAAAATTACTTGAAAGTCAGTGGAAATGCTTTTAACTTATCCACATAATTAGTGCGTTAAAATTGCAATACATTTCAAACGGCTGAAAATTGTCTAAACCTATGATCTGCAACGTTTTTTAAAATCGCTTTCTACTCAATTTTAATTTTAAAAACATTGGTTTTTCTTGTCAGTAAAATTACTTAAAAGTCAGTCGAAATGATTTTAACTTATCCACATAATTAGTGCGTTAAAATTGCAATACATTTCAAACGGCTGAAAATTGTCTAAACTTATGATCTGCAACTTTTTTTAAAATCGTGTTTAATTTTAATTTTAGAAACATTAGTTTTTCTTGTCAGTAAAATTACTTGAAAGTCAGTGGAAATGCTTTTAACTTATCCACATAATTAGTGCGTTAAAATTGCAATACATTTCAAACGGCTGAAAATTGTCTAAACTTATGATCTGCAACTTTTTTTTAAAATTGTGTTTAATTTTAATTTTAGAAACATTAGTTTTTCTTGTCAGTAAAATTACTTGAAAGTCAGTGGAAATGCTTTTAACTTATCCACATAATTAGTGCGTTAAAATTGCAATACAATTCAAACGGCTGAAAATTGTCTAAACCTATGATCTGCAACTTTTTTTAAATCGCTTTTTACTCAATTTTAATTTTAGAAACATTAGATTTTCTTGTCAGTAAAATTACTTGAAAGTCAGTGGAAATGCTTTTAACTTATCCACATAATTAGTGCGTTAAAATTGCAATACATTTCAAACGGCTGAAAATTGTCTAAACCTATGATCTGCAACTTTTTTTCAAATCGCTTTCTACTCAATTTTAATTTTAAAAACATTGGTTTTTCTTGTCAGTAAAATTACTTGAAAGTCAGTGGAAATGATTTTAACTTATCCACATAATTAGTGCGTTAAAATTGCAATACATTTCAAACGGCTGAAAATTGTCTAAACTTATGATCTGCAACTTTTTTTTAAATCGTGTTTAATTTTAATTTTAGAAACATTAGTTTTTCTTGTCAGTAAAATTACTTGAAAGTCAGTGGAAATGCTTTTAACTTATCCACATAATTAGTGCGTTAAAATTGCAATACATTTCAAACGGCTGAAAATTGTCTAAACTTATGATCTGCAACTTTTTTTAAAATCGTGTTTAATTTTAATTTTAGAAACATTAGTTTTTCTTGTCAGTAAAATTACTTGAAAGTCAGTGGAAATGCCTTTAACTTATCCACATAATTAGTGCGTTAAAATTGCAATACATTTCAAACGGCTAAAAATTGTCTAAACCTATGATCTGCAACTTTTTTTAAAAATCGTGTTTAATTTTAATTTTAGAAACATTAGTTTTTCTTGTCAGTAAAATTACTTGAAAGTCAGTGGAAATGCCTTTAACTTATCCACATAATTAGTGCGTTAAAATTGCAATACATTTCAAACGGCTAAAAATTGTCTAAACCTATGATCTGCAACTTTTTTTAAAAATCGTGTTTAATTTTAATTTTAGAAACATTAGTTTTTCTTGTCAGTAAAATTACTTGAAAGTCAGTGGAAATGCTTTTAACTTATCCACATAATTAGTGCGTTAAAATTGCAATACATTTCAAACGGCTGAAAATTGTCTAAACCTATGATCTGCAACGTTTTTTAAAATCGCTTTCTACTCAATTTTAATTTTAAAAACATTGGTTTTTCTTGTCAGTAAAATTACTTAAAAGTCAGTCGAAATGATTTTAACTTATCCACATAATTAGTGCGTTAAAATTGCAATACATTTCAAACGGCTGAAAATTGTCTAAACTTATGATCTGCAACTTTTTTTAAAATCGTGTTTAATTTTAATTTTAGAAACATTAGTTTTTCTTGTCAGTAAAATTACTTGAAAGTCAGTGGAAATGCTTTTAACTTATCCACATAATTAGTGCGTTAAAATTGCAATACATTTCAAACGGCTGAAAATTGTCTAAACTTATGATCTGCAACTTTTTTTTAAAATTGTGTTTAATTTTAATTTTAGAAACATTAGTTTTTCTTGTCAGTAAAATTACTTGAAAGTCAGTGGAAATGCTTTTAACTTATCCACATAATTAGTGCGTTAAAATTGCAATACAATTCAAACGGCTGAAAATTGTCTAAACCTATGATCTGCAACTTTTTTTTAATCGCTTTTTACTCAATTTTAATTTTAGAAACATTAGATTTTCTTGTCAGTAAAATTACTTGAAAGTCAGTGGAAATGCTTTTAACTTATCCACATAATTAGTGCGTTAAAATTGCAATACATTTCAAACGGCTGAAAATTGTCTAAACCTATGATCTGCAACTTTTTTTCAAATCGCTTTCTACTCAATTTTAATTTTAAAAACATGGGTTTTTCTTGTCAGTAAAATTACTTGAAAGTCAGTGGAAATGATTTTAACTTATCCACATAATTAGTGCGTTAAAATTGCAATACATTTCAAACGGCTGAAAATTGTCTAAACTTATGATCTGCAACTTTTTTTAAAATCGTGTTTAATTTTAATTTTAGAAACATTAGTTTTTCTTGTCAGTAAAATTACTTGAAAGTCAGTGGAAATGCTTTTAACTTATCCACATAATTAGTGCGTTAAAATTGCAATACATTTCAAACGGCTGAAAATTGTCTAAACTTATGATCTGCAACTTTTTTTCAAATCGTGTTTAATTTTAATTTTAGAAACATTAGTTTTTCTTGTCAGTAAAATTACTTGAAAGTCAGTGGAAATGCCTTTAACTTATCCACATAATTAGTGCGTTAAAATTGCAATACATTTCAAACGGCTAAAAATTGTCTAAACCTATGATCTGCAACTTTTTTTTAAAAATCGTGTTTAATTTTAATTTTAGAAACATTAGTTTTTCTTGTCAGTAAAATTACTTGAAAGTCAGTGGAAATGCTTTTAACTTATCCACATAATTAGTGCGTTAAAATTGCAATACATTTCAAACGGCTGAAAATTGTCTAAACCTATGATCTGCAACTTTTTTTTAAAATCGCTTTCTACTCAATTTTAATTTTAAAAACATTGATTTTTCTTGTCAGTAAAATTACTTAAAAGTCAGTCGAAATGATTTTAACTTATCCACATAATTAGTGCGTTAAAATTGCAATACATTTCAAACGGCTGAAAAACATCTAAACTTATGATCTGCAACTTTTTTTAAAATTGTGTTTAATTTTAATTTTAGAAACATTAGTTTTTCTTGTCAGTAAAATTACTTGAAAGTCAGTGGAAATGCTTTTAACATCCACATAATTAGTGCGTTAAAATTGCAATACATTTCAAACGGCTGAAAATTGTCTAAACCTATGATCTGCAACTTTTTTTAAATCGCTTTTTACTCAATTTTAATTTTAGAAACATTAGATTTTCTTGTCAGTAAAATTACTTGAAAGTCAGTGGAAATGCTTTTAACTTATCCACATAATTAGTGCGTTAAAATTGCAATACATTTCAAACGGCTGAAAATTGTCTAAACTTATGATCTGCAACTTTTTTTCAAATCGTGTTTAATTTTAATTTTAGAAACATTAGTTTTTCTTGTCAGTAAAATTACTTGAAAGTCAGTGGAAATGCCTTTAACTTATCCACATAATTAGTGCGTTAAAATTGCAATACATTTCAAACGGCTAAAAATTGTCTAAACATATGATCTGCAACTTTTTTTAAAAATCGTGTTTAATTTTAATTTTAGAAACATTAGTTTTTCTTGTCAGTAAAATTACTTGAAAGTCAGTGGAAATGCTTTTAACTTATCCACATAATTAGTGCGTTAAAATTGCAATACATTTCAAACGGCTGAAAATTGTCTAAACCTATGATCTGCAACTTTTTTTAAAAATCGCTTTCTACTCAATTTTAATTTTAAAAACATTGGTTTTTCTTGTCAGTAAAATTACTTAAAAGTCAGTCGAAATGATTTTAACTTATCCACATAATTAGTGCGTTAAAATTGCAATACATTTCAAACGGCTGAAAATTGTCTAAACTTATGATCTGCAACTTTTTTTAAAATCGTGTTTAATTTTAATTTTAGAAACATTAGTTTTTCTTGTCAGTAAAATTACTTGAAAGTCAGTGGAAATGCCTTTAACTTATCCACATAATTAGTGCGTTAAAATTGCAATACATTTCAAACGGCTAAAAATTGTCTAAACCTATGATCTGCAACTTTTTTTAAAAATCGTGTTTAATTTTAATTTTAGAAACATTAGTTTTTCTTGTCAGTAAAATTACTTGAAAGTCAGTGGAAATGCTTTTAACTTATCCACATAATTAGTGCGTTAAAATTGCAATACATTTCAAACGGCTGAAAATTGTCTAAACTTATGATCTGCAACTTTTTTTAAAATCGTGTTTAATTTTAATTTTAGAAACATTAGTTTTTCTTGTCAGTAAAATTACTTGAAAGTCAGTGGAAATGCTTTTAACTTATCCACATAATTAGTGCGTTAAAATTGCAATACATTTCAAACGGCTGAAAATTGTCTA
This sequence comes from Ariolimax columbianus, assembly GCA_036924085.1. Taxonomy (NCBI): domain Eukaryota; kingdom Metazoa; phylum Mollusca; class Gastropoda; order Stylommatophora; family Arionidae; genus Ariolimax; species Ariolimax columbianus. Next base: position 44,348 of record JAVGWX010000078.1, on the reverse strand, counting down.
AACTTATGATCTGCAACTTTTTTTCAAATCGTGTTTAATTTTAATTTTAGAAACATTATTTTTTCTTGTCAGTAAAATTACTTGAAAGTCAGTGGAAATGCCTTTAACTTATCCACATAATTAATGCGTTAAAATTGCAATACATTTCAAACGGCTAAAAATTGTCTAAACCTATGATCTGCAACTTTTTTTAAAAATCGTGTTTAATTTTAATTTTAGAAACATTAGTTTTTCTTGTCAGTAAAATTACTTGAAAGTCAGTGGAAATGCTTTTAACTTATCCACATAATTAGTGCGTTAAAATTGCAATACATTTCAAACGGCTGAAAATTGTCTAAACCTATGATCTGCAACTTTTTTTTAAAATCGCTTTCTACTCAATTTTAATTTTAAAAACATTGGTTTTTCTTGTCAGTAAAATTACTTAAAAGTCAGTCGAAATGATTTTAACTTATCCACATAATTAGTGCGTTAAAATTGCAATACATTTCAAACGGCTGAAAAACATCTAAACTTATGATCTGCAACTTTTTTTAAAATCGTGTTTAATTTTAATTTTAGAAACATTAGTTTTTCTTGTCAGTAAAATTACTTGAAAGTCAGTGGAAATGCTTTTAACTTATCCACATAATTAGTGCGTTAAAATTGCAATACATTTCAAACGGCTGAAAATTGTCTAAACCTATGATCTGCAACTTTTTTTAAATCGCTTTTTACTCAATTTTAATTTTAGAAACATTAGATTTTCTTGTCAGTAAAATTACTTGAAAGTCAGTGGAAATGCTTTTAACTTATCCACATAATTAGTGCGTTAAAATTGCAATACATTTCAAACGGCTGAAAATTGTCTAAACTTATGATCTGCAACTTTTTTTCAAATCGTGTTTAATTTTAATTTTAGAAACATTAGTTTATCTTGTCAGTAAAATTAAGTCAGTGGAAATGCCTTTAACTTATCCACATAATTAGTGCGTTAAAATTGCAATACATTTCAAACGGCTAAAAATTGTCTAAACATATGATCTGCAACTTTTTTTAAAAATCGTGTTTAATTTTAATTTTAGAAACATTAGTTTTTCTTGTCAGTAAAATTACTTGAAAGTCAGTGGAAATGCTTTTAACTTATCCACATAATTAGTGCGTTAAAATTGCAATACATTTCAAACGGCTGAAAATTGTCTAAACCTATGATCTGCAACTTTTTTTAAAAATCGCTTTCTACTCAATTTTAATTTTAAAAACATTGGTTTTTCTTGTCAGTAAAATTACTTAAAAGTCAGTCGAAATGATTTTAACTTATCCACATAATTAGTGCGTTAAAATTGCAATACATTTCAAACGGCTGAAAATTGTCTAAACTTATGATCTGCAACTTTTTTTAAAATCGTGTTTAATTTTAATTTTAGAAACATTAGTTTTTCTTGTCAGTAAAATTACTTGAAAGTCAGTGGAAATGCTTTTAACTTATCCACATAATTAGTGCGTTAAAATTGCAATACATTTCAAACGGCTGAAAATTGTCTAAACCTATGATCTGCAACTTTTTTTAAATCGCTTTTTACTCAATTTTAATTTTAGAAACATTAGATTTTCTTGTCAGTAAAATTACTTGAAAGTCAGTGGAAATGCTTTTAACTGATCCACATAATCAGTGCGTTAAAATTGCAATACATTTCAAACGGCTGAAAATTGTCTAAACCTATGATCTGCAACTTTTTTTCAAATCGCTTTCTACTCAATTTTAATTTTAAAAACATTGGTTTTTCTTGTCAGTAAAATTACTTGAAAGTCAGTGGAAATGATTTTAACTTATCCACATAATTAGTGCGTTAAAATTGCAATACATTTCAAACGGCTGAAAATTGTCTAAACTTATGATCTGCAACTTTTTTTAAAATCGTGTTTAATTTTAATTTTAGAAACATTAGTTTTTCTTGTCAGTAAAATTACTTGAAAGTCAGTGGAAATGCTTTTAACTTATCCACATAATTAGTGCGTTAAAATTGCAATACATTTCAAACGGCTGAAAATTGTCTAAACTTATGATCTGCAACTTTTTTTAAAATCGTGTTTAATTTTAATTTTAGAAACATTAGTTTTTCTTGTCAGTAAAATTACTTGAAAGTCAGTGGAAATGCCTTTAACTTATCCACATAATTAGTGCGTTAAAATTGCAATACATTTCAAACGGCTAAAAATTGTCTAAACCTATGATCTGCAACTTTTTTTAAAAATCGTGTTTAATTTTAATTTTAGAAACATTAGTTTTTCTTGTCAGTAAAATTACTTGAAAGTCAGTGGAAATGCCTTTAACTTATCCACATAATTAGTGCGTTAAAATTGCAATACATTTCAAACGGCTAAAAATTGTCTAAACCTATGATCTGCAACTTTTTTTAAAAATCGTGTTTAATTTTAATTTTAGAAACATTAGTTTTTCTTGTCAGTAAAATTACTTGAAAGTCAGTGGAAATGCTTTTAACTTATCCACATAATTAGTGCGTTAAAATTGCAATACATTTCAAACGGCTGAAAATTGTCTAAACCTATGATCTGCAACGTTTTTTAAAATCGCTTTCTACTCAATTTTAATTTTAAAAACATTGGTTTTTCTTGTCAGTAAAATTACTTAAAAGTCAGTCGAAATGATTTTAACTTATCCACATAATTAGTGCGTTAAAATTGCAATACATTTCAAACGGCTGAAAATTGTCTAAACTTATGATCTGCAACTTTTTTTAAAATCGTGTTTAATTTTAATTTTAGAAACATTAGTTTTTCTTGTCAGTAAAATTACTTGAAAGTCAGTGGAAATGCTTTTAACTTATCCACATAATTAGTGCGTTAAAATTGCAATACAATTCAAACGGCTGAAAATTGTCTAAACCTATGATCTGCAACTTTTTTTAAATCGCTTTTTACTCAATTTTAATTTTAGAAACATTAGATTTTCTTGTCAGTAAAATTACTTGAAAGTCAGTGGAAATGCTTTTAACTTATCCACATAATTAGTGCGTTAAAATTGCAATACATTTCAAACGGCTGAAAATTGTCTAAACCTATGATCTGCAACTTTTTTTCAAATCGCTTTCTACTCAATTTTAATTTTAAAAACATTGGTTTTTCTTGTCAGTAAAATTACTTGAAAGTCAGTGGAAATGATTTTAACTTATCCACATAATTAGTGCGTTAAAATTGCAATACATTTCAAACGGCTGAAAATTGTCTAAACTTATGATCTGCAACTTTTTTTTAAATCGTGTTTAATTTTAATTTTAGAAACATTAGTTTTTCTTGTCAGTAAAATTACTTGAAAGTCAGTGGAAATGCTTTTAACTTATCCACATAATTAGTGCGTTAAAATTGCAATACATTTCAAACGGCTGAAAATTGTCTAAACTTATGATCTGCAACTTTTTTTAAAATCGTGTTTAATTTTAATTTTAGAAACATTAGTTTTTCTTGTCAGTAAAATTACTTGAAAGTCAGTGGAAATGCCTTTAACTTATCCACATAATTAGTGCGTTAAAATTGCAATACATTTCAAACGGCTAAAAATTGTCTAAACCTATGATCTGCAACTTTTTTTAAAAATCGTGTTTAATTTTAATTTTAGAAACATTAGTTTTTCTTGTCAGTAAAATTACTTGAAAGTCAGTGGAAATGCCTTTAACTTATCCACATAATTAGTGCGTTAAAATTGCAATACATTTCAAACGGCTAAAAATTGTCTAAACCTATGATCTGCAACTTTTTTTAAAAATCGTGTTTAATTTTAATTTTAGAAACATTAGTTTTTCTTGTCAGTAAAATTACTTGAAAGTCAGTGGAAATGCTTTTAACTTATCCACATAATTAGTGCGTTAAAATTGCAATACATTTCAAACGGCTGAAAATTGTCTAAACCTATGATCTGCAACGTTTTTTAAAATCGCTTTCTACTCAATTTTAATTTTAAAAACATTGGTTTTTCTTGTCAGTAAAATTACTTAAAAGTCAGTCGAAATGATTTTAACTTATCCACATAATTAGTGCGTTAAAATTGCAATACATTTCAAACGGCTGAAAATTGTCTAAACTTATGATCTGCAACTTTTTTTAAAATCGTGTTTAATTTTAATTTTAGAAACATTAGTTTTTCTTGTCAGTAAAATTACTTGAAAGTCAGTGGAAATGCTTTTAACTTATCCACATAATTAGTGCGTTAAAATTGCAATACATTTCAAACGGCTGAAAATTGTCTAAACTTATGATCTGCAACTTTTTTTTAAAATTGTGTTTAATTTTAATTTTAGAAACATTAGTTTTTCTTGTCAGTAAAATTACTTGAAAGTCAGTGGAAATGCTTTTAACTTATCCACATAATTAGTGCGTTAAAATTGCAATACAATTCAAACGGCTGAAAATTGTCTAAACCTATGATCTGCAACTTTTTTTTAATCGCTTTTTACTCAATTTTAATTTTAGAAACATTAGATTTTCTTGTCAGTAAAATTACTTGAAAGTCAGTGGAAATGCTTTTAACTTATCCACATAATTAGTGCGTTAAAATTGCAATACAATTCAAACGGCTGAAAATTGTCTAAACCTATGATCTGCAACTTTTTTTTAATCGCTTTTTACTCAATTTTAATTTTAGAAACATTAGATTTTCTTGTCAGTAAAATTACTTGAAAGTCAGTGGAAATGCTTTTAACTTATCCACATAATTAGTGCGTTAAAATTGCAATACATTTCAAACGGCTGAAAATTGTCTAAACTTATGATCTGCAACTTTTTTAAAAATCGTGTTTAATTTTAATTTTAGAAACATTAGTTTTTCTTGTCAGTAAAATTACTTGAAAGTCAGTGGAAATGCTTTTAACTTATCCACATAATTAGTGCGTTAAAATTGCAATACATTTCAAACGGCTGAAAATTGTCTAAACTTATGATCTGCAACTTTTTTTCAAATCGTGTTTAATTTTAATTTTAGAAACATTAGTTTTTCTTGTCAGTAAAATTACTTGAAAGTCAGTGGAAATGCCTTTAACTTATCCACATAATTAGTGCGTTAAAATTGCAATACATTTCAAACGGCTAAAAATTGTCTAAACCTATGATCTGCAACTTTTTTTTAAAAATCGTGTTTAATTTTAATTTTAGAAACATTAGTTTTTCTTGTCAGTAAAATTACTTGAAAGTCAGTGGAAATGCTTTTAACTTATCCACATAATTAGTGCGTTAAAATTGCAATACATTTCAAACGGCTGAAAATTGTCTAAACCTATGATCTGCAACTTTTTTTTAAAATCGCTTTCTACTCAATTTTAATTTTAAAAACATTGGTTTTTCTTGTCAGTAAAATTACTTAAAAGTCAGTCGAAATGATTTTAACTTATCCACATAATTAGTGCGTTAAAATTGCAATACATTTCAAACGGCTGAAAAACATCTAAACTTATGATCTGCAACTTTTTTTAAAATTGTGTTTAATTTTAATTTTAGAAACATTAGTTTTTCTTGTCAGTAAAATTACTTGAAAGTCAGTGGAAATGCTTTTAACATCCACATAATTAGTGCGTTAAAATTGCAATACATTTCAAACGGCTGAAAATTGTCTAAACCTATGATCTGCAACTTTTTTTAAATCGCTTTTTACTCAATTTTAATTTTAGAAACATTAGATTTTCTTGTCAGTAAAATTACTTGAAAGTCAGTGGAAATGCTTTTAACTTATCCACATAATTAGTGCGTTAAAATTGCAATACATTTCAAACGGCTGAAAATTGTCTAAACTTATGATCTGCAACTTTTTTTCAAATCGTGTTTAATTTTAATTTTAGAAACATTAGTTTTTCTTGTCAGTAAAATTACTTGAAAGTCAGTGGAAATGCCTTTAACTTATCCACATAATTAGTGCGTTAAAATTGCAATACATTTCAAACGGCTAAAAATTGTCTAAACATATGATCTGCAACTTTTTTTAAAAATCGTGTTTAATTTTAATTTTAGAAACATTAGTTTTTCTTGTCAGTAAAATTACTTGAAAGTCAGTGGAAATGCTTTTAACTTATCCACATAATTAGTGCGTTAAAATTGCAATACATTTCAAACGGCTGAAAATTGTCTAAACCTATGATCTGCAACTTTTTTTAAAAATCGCTTTCTACTCAATTTTAATTTTAAAAACATTGGTTTTTCTTGTCAGTAAAATTACTTAAAAGTCAGTCGAAATGATTTTAACTTATCCACATAATTAGTGCGTTAAAATTGCAATACATTTCAAACGGCTGAAAATTGTCTAAACTTATGATCTGCAACTTTTTTTAAAATCGTGTTTAATTTTAATTTTAGAAACATTAGTTTTTCTTGTCAGTAAAATTACTTGAAAGTCAGTGGAAATGCTTTTAACTTATCCACATAATTAGTGCGTTAAAATTGCAATACATTTCAAACGGCTGAAAATTGTCTAAACCTATGATCTGCAACTTTTTTTAAATCGCTTTTTACTCAATTTTAATTTTAGAAACATTTGATTTTCTTGTCAGTAAAATTACTTGAAAGTCAGTGGAAATGCTTTTAACTTATCCACATAATTAGTGCGTTAAAATTGCAATACATTTCAAACGGCTGAAAATTGTCTAAACTTATGATCTGCAACTTTTTTTCAAATCGTGTTTAATTTTAATTTTAGAAACATTAGTTTTTCTTGTCAGTAAAATTACTTGAAAGTCAGTGGAAATGCCTTTAACTTATCCACATAATTAGTGCGTTAAAATTGCAATACATTTCAAACGGCTAAAAATTGTCTAAACCTATGATCTGCAACTTTTTTTAAAAATCGTGTTTAATTTTAATTTTAGAAACATTAGTTTTTCTTGTCAGTAAAATTACTTGAAAGTCAGTGGAAATGCTTTTAACTTATCCACATAATTAGTGCGTTAAAATTGCAATACATTTCAAACGGCTGAAAATTGTCTAAACTTATGATCTGCAACTTTTTTTAAAATCGTGTTTAATTTTAATTTTAGAAACATTAGTTTTTCTTGTCAGTAAAATTACTTGAAAGTCAGTGGAAATGCTTTTAACTTATCCACATAATTAGTGCGTTAAAATTGCAATACATTTCAAACGGCTGAAAATTGTCTAAACTTATGATCTGCAACTTTTTTTCAAATCGTGTTTAATTTTAATTTTAGAAACATTATTTTTTCTTGTCAGTAAAATTACTTGAAAGTCAGTGGAAATGCCTTTAACTTATCCACATAATTAATGCGTTAAAATTGCAATACATTTCAAACGGCTAAAAATTGTCTAAACCTATGATCTGCAACTTTTTTTAAAAATCGTGTTTAATTTTAATTTTAGAAACATTAGTTTTTCTTGTCAGTAAAATTACTTGAAAGTCAGTGGAAATGCTTTTAACTTATCCACATAATTAGTGCGTTAAAATTGCAATACATTTCAAACGGCTGAAAATTGTCTAAACCCATGATCTGCAACTTTTTTTCAAATCGCTTTCTACTCAATTTTAATTTTAAAAACATGGGTTTTTCTTGTCAGTAAAATTACTTGAAAGTCAGTGGAAATGATTTTAACTTATCCACATAATTAGTGCGTTAAAATTGCAATACATTTCAAACGGCTGAAAATTGTCTAAACTTATGATCTGCAACTTTTTTTAAAATCGTGTTTAATTTTAATTTTAGAAACATTAGTTTTTCTTGTCAGTAAAATTACTTGAAAGTCAGTGGAAATGCTTTTAACTTATCCACATAATTAGTGCGTTAAAATTGCAATACATTTCAAACGGCTGAAAATTGTCTAAACTTATGATCTGCAACTTTTTTTCAAATCGTGTTTAATTTTAATTTTAGAAACATTAGTTTTTCTTGTCAGTAAAATTACTTGAAAGTCAGTGGAAATGCCTTTAACTTATCCACATAATTAGTGCGTTAAAATTGCAATACATTTCAAACGGCTAAAAATTGTCTAAACCTATGATCTGCAACTTTTTTTTAAAAATCGTGTTTAATTTTAATTTTAGAAACATTAGTTTTTCTTGTCAGTAAAATTACTTGAAAGTCAGTGGAAATGCTTTTAACTTATCCACATAATTAGTGCGTTAAAATTGCAATACATTTCAAACGGCTGAAAATTGTCTAAACCTATGATCTGCAACTTTTTTTTAAAATCGCTTTCTACTCAATTTTAATTTTAAAAACATTGGTTTTTCTTGTCAGTAAAATTACTTAAAAGTCAGTCGAAATGATTTTAACTTATCCACATAATTAGTGCGTTAAAATTGCAATACATTTCAAACGGCTGAAAAACATCTAAACTTATGATCTGCAACTTTTTTTAAAATCGTGTTTAATTTTAATTTTAGAAACATTAGTTTTTCTTGTCAGTAAAATTACTTGAAAGTCAGTGGAAATGCTTTTAACTTATCCACATAATTAGTGCGTTAAAATTGCAATACATTTCAAACGGCTGAAAATTGTCTAAACCTATGATCTGCAACTTTTTTTAAATCGCTTTTTACTCAATTTTAATTTTAGAAACATTAGATTTTCTTGTCAGTAAAATTACTTGAAAGTCAGTGGAAATGCTTTTAACTTATCCACATAATTAGTGCGTTAAAATTGCAATACATTTCAAACGGCTGAAAATTGTCTAAACTTATGATCTGCAACTTTTTTTCAAATCGTGTTTAATTTTAATTTTAGAAACATTAGTTTATCTTGTCAGTAAAATTAAGTCAGTGGAAATGCCTTTAACTTATCCACATAATTAGTGCGTTAAAATTGCAATACATTTCAAACGGCTAAAAATTGTCTAAACATATGATCTGCAACTTTTTTTAAAAATCGTGTTTAATTTTAATTTTAGAAACATTAGTTTTTCTTGTCAGTAAAATTACTTGAAAGTCAGTGGAAATGCTTTTAACTTATCCACATAATTAGTGCGTTAAAATTGCAATACATTTCAAACGGCTGAAAATTGTCTAAACCTATGATCTGCAACTTTTTTTAAAAATCGCTTTCTACTCAATTTTAATTTTAAAAACATTGGTTTTTCTTGTCAGTAAAATTACTTAAAAGTCAGTCGAAATGATTTTAACTTATCCACATAATTAGTGCGTTAAAATTGCAATACATTTCAAACGGCTGAAAATTGTCTAAACTTATGATCTGCAACTTTTTTTAAAATCGTGTTTAATTTTAATTTTAGAAACATTAGTTTTTCTTGTCAGTAAAATTACTTGAAAGTCAGTGGAAATGCTTTTAACTTATCCACATAATTAGTGCGTTAAAATTGCAATACATTTCAAACGGCTGAAAATTGTCTAAACCTATGATCTGCAACTTTTTTTAAATCGCTTTTTAGTCAATTTTAATTTTAGAAACATTTGATTTTCTTGTCAGTAAAATTACTTGAAAGTCAGTGGAAATGCTTTTAACTTATCCACATAATTAGTGCGTTAAAATTGCAATACATTTCAAACGGCTGAAAATTGTCTAAACTTATGATCTGCAACTTTTTTTCAAATCGTGTTTAATTTTAATTTTAGAAACATTAGTTTTTCTTGTCAGTAAAATTACTTGAAAGTCAGTGGAAATGCCTTTAACTTATCCACATAATTAGTGCGTTAAAATTGCAATACATTTCAAACGGCTAAAAATTGTCTAAACCTATGATCTGCAACTTTTTTTAAAAATCGTGTTTAATTTTAATTTTAGAAACATTAGTTTTTCTTGTCAGTAAAATTACTTGAAAGTCAGTGGAAATGCTTTTAACTTATCCACATAATTAGTGCGTTAAAATTGCAATACATTTCAAACGGCTGAAAATTGTCTAAACTTATGATCTGCAACTTTTTTTAAAATCGTGTTTAATTTTAATTTTAGAAACATTAGTTTTTCTTGTCAGTAAAATTACTTGAAAGTCAGTGGAAATGCTTTTAACTTATCCACATAATTAGTGCGTTAAAATTGCAATACATTTCAAACGGCTGAAAATTGTCTAAACTTATGATCTGCAACTTTTTTTCAAATCGTGTTTAATTTTAATTTTAGAAACATTATTTTTTCTTGTCAGTAAAATTACTTGAAAGTCAGTGGAAATGCCTTTAACTTATCCACATAATTAATGCGTTAAAATTGCAATACATTTCAAACGGCTAAAAATTGTCTAAACCTATGATCTGCAACTTTTTTTAAAAATCGTGTTTAATTTTAATTTTAGAAACATTAGTTTTTCTTGTCAGTAAAATTACTTGAAAGTCAGTGGAAATGCTTTTAACTTATCCACATAATTAGTGCGTTAAAATTGCAATACATTTCAAACGGCTGAAAATTGTCTAAACCCATGATCTGCAACTTTTTTTCAAATCGCTTTCTACTCAATTTTAATTTTAAAAACATGGGTTTTTCTTGTCAGTAAAATTACTTGAAAGTCAGTGGAAATGCCTTTAACTTATCCACATAATTAGTGCGTTAAAATTGCAATACATTTCAAACGGCTAAAAATTGTCTAAACATATGATCTGCAACTTTTTTTAAAAATCGTGTTTAATTTTAATTTTAGAAACATTAGTTTTTCTTGTCAGTAAAATTACTTGAAAGTCAGTGGAAATGCTTTTAACTTATCCACATAATTAGTGCGTTAAAATTGCAATACATTTCAAACGGCTGAAAATTGTCTAAACCTATGATCTGCAACTTTTTTTAAAAATCGCTTTCTACTCAATTTTAATTTTAAAAACATTGGTTTTTCTTGTCAGTAAAATTACTTAAAAGTCAGTCGAAATGATTTTAACTTATCCACATAATTAGTGCGTTAAAATTGCAATACATTTCAAACGGCTGAAAATTGTCTAAACTTATGATCTGCAACTTTTTTTAAAATCGTGTTTAATTTTAATTTTAGAAACATTAGTTTTTCTTGTCAGTAAAATTACTTGAAAGTCAGTGGAAATGCTTTTAACTTATCCACATAATTAGTGCGTTAAAATTGCAATACATTTCAAACGGCTGAAAATTGTCTAAACCTATGATCTGCAACTTTTTTTAAATCGCTTTTTAGTCAATTTTAATTTTAGAAACATTTGATTTTCTTGTCAGTAAAATTACTTGAAAGTCAGTGGAAATGCTTTTAACTTATCCACATAATTAGTGCGTTAAAATTGCAATACATTTCAAACGGCTGAAAATTGTCTAAACTTATGATCTGCAACTTTTTTTCAAATCGTGTTTAATTTTAATTTTAGAAACATTAGTTTTTCTTGTCAGTAAAATTACTTGAAAGTCAGTGGAAATGCCTTTAACTTATCCACATAATTAGTGCGTTAAAATTGCAATACATTTCAAACGGCTAAAAATTGTCTAAACCTATGATCTGCAACTTTTTTTAAAAATCGTGTTTAATTTTAATTTTAGAAACATTAGTTTTTCTTGTCAGTAAAATTACTTGAAAGTCAGTGGAAATGCTTTTAACTTATCCACATAATTAGTGCGTTAAAATTGCAATACATTTCAAACGGCTGAAAATTGTCTAAACTTATGATCTGCAACTTTTTTTAAAATCGTGTTTAATTTTAATTTTAGAAACATTAGTTTTTCTTGTCAGTAAAATTACTTGAAAGTCAGTGGAAATGCTTTTAACTTATCCACATAATTAGTGCGTTAAAATTGCAATACATTTCAAACGGCTGAAAATTGTCTAAACTTATGATCTGCAACTTTTTTTCAAATCGTGTTTAATTTTAATTTTAGAAACATTATTTTTTCTTGTCAGTAAAATTACTTGAAAGTCAGTGGAAATGCCTTTAACTTATCCACATAATTAATGCGTTAAAATTGCAATACATTTCAAACGGCTAAAAATTGTCTAAACCTATGATCTGCAACTTTTTTTAAAAATCGTGTTTAATTTTAATTTTAGAAACATTAGTTTTTCTTGTCAGTAAAATTACTTGAAAGTCAGTGGAAATGCTTTTAACTTATCCACATAATTAGTGCGTTAAAATTGCAATACATTTCAAACGGCTGAAAATTGTCTAAACCCATGATCTGCAACTTTTTTTCAAATCGCTTTCTACTCAATTTTAATTTTAAAAACATGGGTTTTTCTTGTCAGTAAAATTACTTGAAAGTCAGTGGAAATGATTTTAACTTATCCACATAATTAGTGCGTTAAAATTGCAATACATTTCAAACGGCTGAAAATTGTCTAAACTTATGATCTGCAACTTTTTTTAAAATCGTGTTTAATTTTAATTTTAGAAACATTAGTTTTTCTTGTCAGTAAAATTACTTGAAAGTCAGTGGAAATGATTTTAACTTATCCACATAATTAGTGCGTTAAAATTGCAATACATTTCAAACGGCTGAAAATTGTCTAAACCTATAATCTGCAACTTTTTTTAAATCGCTTTTTACTCAATTTTAATTTTAGAAACATTATTTTTTCTTGTCAGTAAAATTACTTGAAAGTCAGTGGAAATGCCTTTAACTTATCCACATAATTAATGCGTTAAAATTGCAATACATTTCAAACGGCTAAAAATTGTCTAAACCTATGATCTGCAACTTTTTTTAAAAATCGTGTTTAATTTTAATTTTAGAAACATTAGTTTTTCTTGTCAGTAAAATTACTTGAAAGTCAGTGGAAATGCTTTTAACTTATCCACATAATTAGTGCGTTAAAATTGCAATACATTTCAAACGGCTGAAAATTGTCTAAACCCATGATCTGCAACTTTTTTTCAAATCGCTTTCTACTCAATTTTAATTTTAAAAACATGGGTTTTTCTTGTCAGTAAAATTACTTGAAAGTCAGTGGAAATGATTTTAACTTATCCACATAATTAGTGCGTTAAAATTGCAATACATTTCAAACGGCTGAAAATTGTCTAAACTTATGATCTGCAACTTTTTTTAAAATCGTGTTTAATTTTAATTTTAGAAACATTAGTTTTTCTTGTCAGTAAAATTACTTGAAAGTCAGTGGAAATGATTTTAACTTATCCACATAATTAGTGCGTTAAAATTGCAATACATTTCAAACGGCTGAAAATTGTCTAAACCTATGATCTGCAACTTTTTTTAAATCGCTTTTTACTCAATTTTAATTTTAGAAACATTAGATTTTCTTGTCAGTAAAATTACTTGAAAGTCAGTGGAAATGCTTTTAACTGATCCACATAATCAGTGCGTTAAAATTGCAATACATTTCAAACGGCTGAAAATTGTCTAAACCTATGATCTGCAACTTTTTTTCAAATCGCTTTCTACTTTATTTTAATTTTAAAAACATTGGTTTTTCTTGTCAGTAAAATTACTTGAAAGTCAGTGGAAATGTTTTTAACTTATCCACATAATTAGTGCGTTAAAATTGCAATACATTTCAAACGGCTGAAAATTGTCTAAACTTATGATCTGCAACTTTTTTTAAAATCGTGTTTAATTTTAATTTTAGAAACATTAGTTTTTCTTGTCAGTAAAATTACTTGAAAGTCAGTGGAAATGCTTTTAACTTATCCACATAATTAGTGCGTTAAAATTGCAATACATTTCAAACGGCTGAAAATTGTCTAAACCTATGATCTGCAACTTTTTTTAAATCGCTTTTTACTCAATTTTAATTTTAGAAACATTAGATTTTCTTGTCAGTAAAATTACTTGAAAGTCAGTGGAAATGCTTTTAACTGATCCACATAATCAGTGCGTTAAAATTGCAATACATTTCAAACGGCTGAAAATTGTCTAAACCTATGATCTGCAACTTTTTTTCAAATCGCTTTCTACTCAATTTTAATTTTAAAAACATTGGTTTTTCTTGTCAGTAAAATTACTTGAAAGTCAGTGGAAATGATTTTAACTTATCCACATAATTAGTGCGTTAAAATTGCAATACATTTCAAACGGCTGAAAATTGTCTAAACTTATGATCTGCAACTTTTTTTAAAATCGTGTTTAATTTTAATTTTAGAAACATTAGTTTTTCTTGTCAGTAAAATTACTTGAAAGTCAGTGGAAATGCTTTTAACTTATCCACATAATTAGTGCGTTAAAATTGCAATACATTTCAAACGGCTGAAAATTGTCTAAACCTATGATCTGCAACTTTTTTTAAATCGCTTTTTACTCAATTTTAATTTTAGAAACATTTGATTTTCTTGTCAGTAAAATTACTTGAAAGTCAGTGGAAATGCTTTTAACTTATCCACATAATTAGTGCGTTAAAATTGCAATACATTTCAAACGGCTGAAAATTGTCTAAACTTATGATCTGCAACTTTTTTTCAAATCGTGTTTAATTTTAATTTTAGAAACATTAGTTTTTCTTGTCAGTAAAATTACTTGAAAGTCAGTGGAAATGCCTTTAACTTATCCACATAATTAGTGCGTTAAAATTGCAATACATTTCAAACGGCTAAAAATTGTCTAAACCTATGATCTGCAACTTTTTTTAAAAATCGTGTTTAATTTTAATTTTAGAAACATTAGTTTTTCTTGTCAGTAAAATTACTTGAAAGTCAGTGGAAATGCTTTTAACTTATCCACATAATTAGTGCGTTAAAATTGCAATACATTTCAAACGGCTGAAAATTGTCTAAACTTATGATCTGCAACTTTTTTTAAAATCGTGTTTAATTTTAATTTTAGAAACATTAGTTTTTCTTGTCAGTAAAATTACTTGAAAGTCAGTGGAAATGCTTTTAACTTATCCACATAATTAGTGCGTTAAAATTGCAATACATTTCAAACGGCTGAAAATTGTCTAAACTTATGATCTGCAACTTTTTTTCAAATCGTGTTTAATTTTAATTTTAGAAACATTATTTTTTCTTGTCAGTAAAATTACTTGAAAGTCAGTGGAAATGCCTTTAACTTATCCACATAATTAATGCGTTAAAATTGCAATACATTTCAAACGGCTAAAAATTGTCTAAACCTATGATCTGCAACTTTTTTTAAAAATCGTGTTTAATTTTAATTTTAGAAACATTAGTTTTTCTTGTCAGTAAAATTACTTGAAAGTCAGTGGAAATGCTTTTAACTTATCCACATAATTAGTGCGTTAAAATTGCAATACATTTCAAACGGCTGAAAATTGTCTAAACCCATGATCTGCAACTTTTTTTCAAATCGCTTTCTACTCAATTTTAATTTTAAAAACATGGGTTTTTCTTGTCAGTAAAATTACTTGAAAGTCAGTGGAAATGATTTTAACTTATCCACATAATTAGTGCGTTAAAATTGCAATACATTTCAAACGGCTGAAAATTGTCTAAACTTATGATCTGCAACTTTTTTTAAAATCGTGTTTAATTTTAATTTTAGAAACATTAGTTTTTCTTGTCAGTAAAATTACTTGAAAGTCAGTGGAAATGCTTTTAACTTATCCACATAATTAGTGCGTTAAAATTGCAATACATTTCAAACGGCTGAAAATTGTCTAAACT
Organism: Ariolimax columbianus; assembly: GCA_036924085.1. Taxonomy (NCBI): domain Eukaryota; kingdom Metazoa; phylum Mollusca; class Gastropoda; order Stylommatophora; family Arionidae; genus Ariolimax; species Ariolimax columbianus. The sequence continues at coordinate 28,894 of JAVGWX010000078.1, read as the reverse complement.
TATGATCTGCAACTTTTTTTCAAATCGTGTTTAATTTTAATTTTAGAAACATTAGTTTTTCTTGTCAGTAAAATTACTTGAAAGTCAGTGGAAATGCCTTTAACTTATCCACATAATTAGTGCGTTAAAATTGCAATACATTTCAAACGGCTAAAAATTGTCTAAACCTATGATCTGCAACTTTTTTTTAAAAATCGTGTTTAATTTTAATTTTAGAAACATTAGTTTTTCTTGTCAGTAAAATTACTTGAAAGTCAGTGGAAATGCTTTTAACTTATCCACATAATTAGTGCGTTAAAATTGCAATACATTTCAAACGGCTGAAAATTGTCTAAACATATGATCTGCAACTTTTTTTTAAAATCGCTTTCTACTCAATTTTAATTTTAAAAACATTGGTTTTTCTTGTCAGTAAAATTACTTAAAAGTCAGTCGAAATGATTTTAACTTATCCACATAATTAGTGCGTTAAAATTGCAATACATTTCAAACGGCTGAAAAACATCTAAACTTATGATCTGCAACTTTTTTTAAAATCGTGTTTAATTTTAATTTTAGAAACATTAGTTTTTCTTGTCAGTAAAATTACTTGAAAGTCAGTGGAAATGCTTTTAACTTATCCACATAATTAGTGCGTTAAAATTGCAATACATTTCAAACGGCTGAAAATTGTCTAAACCTATGATCTGCAACTTTTTTTAAATCGCTTTTTACTCAATTTTAATTTTAGAAACATTAGATTTTCTTGTCAGTAAAATTACTTGAAAGTCAGTGGAAATGCTTTTAACTTATCCACATAATTAGTGCGTTAAAATTGCAATACATTTCAAACGGCTGAAAATTGTCTAAACTTATGATCTGCAACTTTTTTTAAAAATCGTGTTTAATTTTAATTTTAGAAACATTAGTTTTTCTTGTCAGTAAAATTACTTGAAAGTCAGTGGAAATGCTTTTAACTTATCCACATAATTAGTGCGTTAAAATTGCAATACATTTCAAACGGCTGAAAATTGTCTAAACCCATGATCTGCAACTTTTTTTCAAATCGCTTTCTACTCAATTTTAATTTTAAAAACATGGGTTTTTCTTGTCAGTAAAATTACTTGAAAGTCAGTGGAAATGATTTTAACTTATCCACATAATTAGTGCGTTAAAATTGCAATACATTTCAAACGGCTGAAAATTGTCTAAACTTATGATCTGCAACTTTTTTTAAAATCGTGTTTAATTTTAATTTTAGAAACATTAGTTTTTCTTGTCAGTAAAATTACTTGAAAGTCAGTGGAAATGCTTTTAACTTATCCACATAATTAGTGCGTTAAAATTGCAATACATTTCAAACGGCTGAAAATTGTCTAAACTTATGATCTGCAACTTTTTTTCAAATCGTGTTTAATTTTAATTTTAGAAACATTAGTTTTTCTTGTCAGTAAAATTACTTGAAAGTCAGTGGAAATGCCTTTAACTTATCCACATAATTAGTGCGTTAAAATTGCAATACATTTCAAACGGCTAAAAATTGTCTAAACCTATGATCTGCAACTTTTTTTTAAAAATCGTGTTTAATTTTAATTTTAGAAACATTAGTTTTTCTTGTCAGTAAAATTACTTGAAAGTCAGTGGAAATGCTTTTAACTTATCCACATAATTAGTGCGTTAAAATTGCAATACATTTCAAACGGCTGAAAATTGTCTAAACCTATGATCTGCAACTTTTTTTTAAAATCGCTTTCTACTCAATTTTAATTTTAAAAACATTGGTTTTTCTTGTCAGTAAAATTACTTAAAAGTCAGTCGAAATGATTTTAACTTATCCACATAATTAGTGCGTTAAAATTGCAATACATTTCAAACGGCTGAAAAACATCTAAACTTATGATCTGCAACTTTTTTTAAAATCGTGTTTAATTTTAATTTTAGAAACATTAGTTTTTCTTGTCAGTAAAATTACTTGAAAGTCAGTGGAAATGCTTTTAACTTATCCACATAATTAGTGCGTTAAAATTGCAATACATTTCAAACGGCTGAAAATTGTCTAAACCTATGATCTGCAACTTTTTTTAAATCGCTTTTTACTCAATTTTAATTTTAGAAACATTAGATTTTCTTGTCAGTAAAATTACTTGAAAGTCAGTGGAAATGCTTTTAACTTATCCACATAATTAGTGCGTTAAAATTGCAATACATTTCAAACGGCTGAAAATTGTCTAAACTTATGATCTGCAACTTTTTTTCAAATCGTGTTTAATTTTAATTTTAGAAACATTAGTTTATCTTGTCAGTAAAATTAAGTCAGTGGAAATGCCTTTAACTTATCCACATAATTAGTGCGTTAAAATTGCAATACATTTCAAACGGCTAAAAATTGTCTAAACATATGATCTGCAACTTTTTTTAAAAATCGTGTTTAATTTTAATTTTAGAAACATTAGTTTTTCTTGTCAGTAAAATTACTTGAAAGTCAGTGGAAATGCTTTTAACTTATCCACATAATTAGTGCGTTAAAATTGCAATACATTTCAAACGGCTGAAAATTGTCTAAACCTATGATCTGCAACTTTTTTTAAAAATCGCTTTCTACTCAATTTTAATTTTAAAAACATTGGTTTTTCTTGTCAGTAAAATTACTTAAAAGTCAGTCGAAATGATTTTAACTTATCCACATAATTAGTGCGTTAAAATTGCAATACATTTCAAACGGCTGAAAATTGTCTAAACTTATGATCTGCAACTTTTTTTAAAATCGTGTTTAATTTTAATTTTAGAAACATTAGTTTTTCTTGTCAGTAAAATTACTTGAAAGTCAGTGGAAATGCTTTTAACTTATCCACATAATTAGTGCGTTAAAATTGCAATACATTTCAAACGGCTGAAAATTGTCTAAACCTATGATCTGCAACTTTTTTTAAATCGCTTTTTACTCAATTTTAATTTTAGAAACATTTGATTTTCTTGTCAGTAAAATTACTTGAAAGTCAGTGGAAATGCTTTTAACTTATCCACATAATTAGTGCGTTAAAATTGCAATACATTTCAAACGGCTGAAAATTGTCTAAACTTATGATCTGCAACTTTTTTTCAAATCGTGTTTAATTTTAATTTTAGAAACATTAGTTTTTCTTGTCAGTAAAATTACTTGAAAGTCAGTGGAAATGCCTTTAACTTATCCACATAATTAGTGCGTTAAAATTGCAATACATTTCAAACGGCTAAAAATTGTCTAAACCTATGATCTGCAACTTTTTTTAAAAATCGTGTTTAATTTTAATTTTAGAAACATTAGTTTTTCTTGTCAGTAAAATTACTTGAAAGTCAGTGGAAATGCTTTTAACTTATCCACATAATTAGTGCGTTAAAATTGCAATACATTTCAAACGGCTGAAAATTGTCTAAACTTATGATCTGCAACTTTTTTTAAAATCGTGTTTAATTTTAATTTTAGAAACATTAGTTTTTCTTGTCAGTAAAATTACTTGAAAGTCAGTGGAAATGCCTTTAACTTATCCACATAATTAATGCGTTAAAATTACAATACATTTCAAACGGCTAAAAATTGTCTAAACCTATGATCTGCAACTTTTTTTAAAAATCGTGTTTAATTTTAATTTTAGAAACATTAGTTTTTCTTGTCAGTAAAATTACTTGAAAGTCAGTGGAAATGCTTTTAACTTATCCACATAATTAGTACGTTAAAATTGCAATACATTTCAAACGGCTGAAAATTGTCTAAACCTATGATCTGCAACTTTTTTTAAAAATCGCTTTCTACTCAATTTTAATTTTAAAAACATTGGTTTTTCTTGTCAGTAAAATTACTTAAAAGTCAGTCGAAATGATTTTAACTTATCCACATAATTAGTGCGTTAAAATTGCAATACATTTCAAACGGCTGAAAATTGTCTAAACTTATGATCTGCAACTTTTTTTTAAATCGTGTTTAATTTTAATTTTAGAAACATTAGTTTTTCTTGTCAGTAAAATTACTTGAAAGTCAGTGGAAATGCTTTTAACTTATCCACATAATTAGTGCGTTAAAATTGCAATACATTTCAAACGGCTGAAAATTGTCTAAACCTATGATCTGCAACTTTTTTTAAATCGCTTTTTACTCAATTTTAATTTTAGAAACATTAGATTTTCTTGTCAGTAAAATTACTTGAAAGTCAGTGGAAATGCTTTTAACTGATCCACATAATCAGTGCGTTAAAATTGCAATACATTTCAAACGGCTGAAAATTGTCTAAACCTATGATCTGCAACTTTTTTTCAAATCGCTTTCTACTCAATTTTAATTTTAAAAACATTGGTTTTTCTTGTCAGTAAAATTACTTGAAAGTCAGTGGAAATGATTTTAACTTATCCACATAATTAGTGCGTTAAAATTGCAATACATTTCAAACGGCTGAAAATTGTCTAAACTTATGATCTGCAACTTTTTTAAAATCGTGTTTAATTTTAATTTTAGAAACATTAGTTTTTCTTGTCAGTAAAATTACTTGAAAGTCAGTGGAAATGCTTTTAACTTATCCACATAATTAGTGCGTTAAAATTGCAATACATTTCAAACGGCTGAAAATTGTCTAAACTTATGATCTGCAACTTTTTTTAAAATCGTGTTTAATTTTAATTTTAGAAACATTAGTTTTTCTTGTCAGTAAAATTACTTGAAAGTCAGTGGAAATGCTTTTAACTTATCCACATAATTAGTGCGTTAAAATTGCAATACATTTCAAACGGCTGAAAATTGTCTAAACTTATGATCTGCAACTTTTTTTCGAATCGTGTTTAATTTTAATTTTAGAAACATTAGTTTTTCTTGTCAGTAAAATTACTTGAAAGTTAGTGGAAATGCCTTTAACTTATCCACATAATTAGTGCGTTAAAATTGCAATACATTTCAAACGGCTAAAAATTGTCTAAACCTATGATCTGCAACTTTTTTTAAAAATCGTGTTTAATTTTAATTTTAGAAACATTAGTTTTTCTTGTCAGTAAAATTACTTGAAAGTCAGTGGAAATGCTTTTAACTTATCCACATAATTAGTACGTTAAAATTGCAATACATTTCAAACGGCTGAAAATTGTCTAAACCTATGATCTGCAACTTTTTTTAAAAATCGCTTTCTACTCAATTTTAATTTTAAAAACATTGGTTTTTCTTGTCAGTAAAATTACTTAAAAGTCAGTCGAAATGATTTTAACTTATCCACATAATTAGTGCGTTAAAATTGCAATACATTTCAAACGGCTGAAAATTGTCTAAACTTATGATCTGCAACTTTTTTTTAAATCGTGTTTAATTTTAATTTTAGAAACATTAGTTTTTCTTGTCAGTAAAATTACTTGAAAGTCAGTGGAAATGCTTTTAACTTATCCACATAATTAGTGCGTTAAAATTGCAATACATTTCAAACGGCTGAAAATTGTCTAAACCTATGATCTGCAACTTTTTTAAAATCGCTTTTTACTCAATTTTAATTTTAGAAACATTAGATTTTCTTGTCAGTAAAATTACTTGAAAGTCAGTGGAAATGCTTTTAACTGATCCACATAATCAGTGCGTTAAAATTGCAATACATTTCAAACGGCTGAAAATTGTCTAAACCTATGATCTGCAACTTTTTTTCAAATCGCTTTCTACTCAATTTTAATTTTAAAAACATTGGTTTTTCTTGTCAGTAAAATTACTTGAAAGTCAGTGGAAATGATTTTAACTTATCCACATAATTAGTGCGTTAAAATTGCAATACATTTCAAACGGCTGAAAATTGTCTAAACTTATGATCTGCAACTTTTTTTAAAATCGTGTTTAATTTTAATTTTAGAAACATTAGTTTTTCTTGTCAGTAAAATTACTTGAAAGTCAGTGGAAATGCTTTTAACTTATCCACATAATTAGTGCGTTAAAATTGCAATACATTTCAAACGGCTGAAAATTGTCTAAACTTATGATCTGCAACTTTTTTTAAAATCGTGTTTAATTTTAATTTTAGAAACATTAGTTTTTCTTGTCAGTAAAATTACTTGAAAGTCAGTGGAAATGCTTTTAACTTATCCACATAATTAGTGCGTTAAAATTGCAATACATTTCAAACGGCTGAAAATTGTCTAAACCTATGATCTGCAACTTTTTTTAAATCGCTTTTTACTCAATTTTAATTTTAGAAACATTAGATTTTCTTGTCAGTAAAATTACTTGAAAGTCAGTGGAAATGCTTTTAACTGATCCACATAATCAGTGCGTTAAAATTGCAATACATTTCAAACGGCTGAAAATTGTCTAAACCTATGATCTGCAACTTTTTTTCAAATCGCTTTCTACTCAATTTTAATTTTAAAAACATTGGTTTTTCTTGTCAGTAAAATTACTTGAAAGTCAGTGGAAATGATTTTAACTTATCCACATAATTAGTGCGTTAAAATTGCAATACATTTCAAACGGCTGAAAATTTTCTAAACTTATGATCTGCAACTTTTTTTAAATCGTGTTTAATTTTAATTTTAGAAACATTAGTTTTTCTTGTCAGTAAAATTACTTGAAAGTCAGTGGAAATGCTTTTAACTTATCCACATAATTAGTGCGTTAAAATTGCAATACATTTCAAACGGCTGAAAATTGTCTAAACTTATGATCTGCAACTTTTTTTAAAATCGTGTTTAATTTTAATTTTAGAAACATTAGTTTTTCTTGTCAGTAAAATTACTTGAAAGTCAGTGGAAATGCTTTTAACTTATCCACATAATTAGTGCGTTAAAATTGCAATACATTTCAAACGGCTGAAAATTGTCTAAACTTATGATCTGCAACTTTTTTAAAAATCGTGTTTAATTTTAATTTTAGAAACATTAGTTTTTCTTGTCAGTAAAATTACTTGAAAGTCAGTGGAAATGCTTTTAACTTATCCACATAATTAGTGCGTTAAAATTGCAATACAATTCAAACGGCATAAAATTGTCTAAACTTATGATCTGCAACTTTTTTAAAAATCGTGTTTAATTTTAATTTTAGAAACATTAGTTTTTCTTGTCAGTAAAATTACTTGAAAGTCAGTGGAAATGCTTTTAACTTATCCACATAATTAGTGCGTTAAAATTGCAATACATTTCAAACGGCTGAAAATTGTCTAAACCTATGATCTGCAACGTTTTTTAAAATCGCTTTCTACTCAATTTTAATTTTAAAAACATTGGTTTTTCTTGTCAGTAAAATTACTTAAAAGTCAGTCGAAATGATTTTAACTTATCCACATAATTAGTGCGTTAAAATTGCAATACATTTCAAACGGCTGAAAATTGTCTAAACTTATGATCTGCAACTTTTTTTAAAATCGTGTTTAATTTTAATTTTAGAAACATTAGTTTTTCTTGTCAGTAAAATTACTTGAAAGTCAGTGGAAATGCTTTTAACTTATCCACATAATTAGTGCGTTAAAATTGCAATACATTTCAAACGGCTGAAAATTGTCTAAACTTATGATCTGCAACTTTTTTTTAAAATTGTGTTTAATTTTAATTTTAGAAACATTAGTTTTTCTTGTCAGTAAAATTACTTGAAAGTCAGTGGAAATGCTTTTAACTTATCCACATAATTAGTGCGTTAAAATTGCAATACAATTCAAACGGCTGAAAATTGTCTAAACCTATGATCTGCAACTTTTTTTTAATCGCTTTTTACTCAATTTTAATTTTAGAAACATTAGATTTTCTTGTCAGTAAAATTACTTGAAAGTCTGTGGAAATGCTTTTAACTTATCCACATAATTAGTGCGTTAAAATTGCAATACATTTCAAACGGCTGAAAATTGTCTAAACCTATGATCTGCAACTTTTTTTCAAATCGCTTTCTACTCAATTTTAATTTTAAAAACATTGGTTTTTCTTGTCAGTAAAATTACTTGAAAGTCAGTGGAAATGATTTTAACTTATCCACATAATTAGTGCGTTAAAATTGCAATACATTTCAAACGGCTGAAAATTGTCTAAACTTATGATCTGCAACTTTTTTTAAAATCGTGTTTAATTTTAATTTTAGAAACATTAGTTTTTCTTGTCAGTAAAATTACTTGAAAGTCTGTGGAAATGCTTTTAACATCCACATAATTAGTGCGTTAAAATTGCAATACATTTCAAACGGCTGAAAATTGTCTAAACTTATGATCTGCAACTTTTGTTAAAATCGTGTTTAATTTTAATTTTAGAAACATTAGTTTTTCTTGTCAGTAAAATTACTTGAAAGTCAGTGGAAATGCTTTTAACTTATCCACATAATTAGTGCGTTAAAATTGCAATACATTTCAAACGGCTGAAAATTGTCTAAACTTATGATCTGCAACTTTTTTTTAAATCGTGTTTAATTTTAATTTTAGAAACATTAGTTTTTCTTGTCAGTAAAATTACTTGAAAGTCAGTGGAAATGCCTTTAACTTATCCACATAATTAGTGCGTTAAAATTGCAATACATTTCAAACGGCTAAAAATTGTCTAAACCTATGATCTGCAACTTTTTTTAAAAATCGTGTTTAATTTTAATTTTAGAAACATTAGTTTTTCTTGTCAGTAAAATTACTTGAAAGTCAGTGGAAATGCTTTTAACTTATCCACATAATTAGTGCGTTAAAATTGCAATACATTTCAAACGGCTGAAAATTGTCTAAACCTATGATCTGCAACTTTTTTTTAAATCGCTTTCTACTCAATTTTAATTTTAAAAACATTGGTTTTTCTTGTCAGTAAAATTACTTAAAAGTCAGTCGAAATGATTTTAACTTATCCACATAATTAGTGCGTTAAAATTGCAATACATTTCAAACGGCTGAAAATTGTCTAAACTTATGATCTGCAACTTTTTTTAAAATCGTGTTTAATTTTAATTTTAGAAACATTAGTTTTTCTTGTCAGTAAAATTACTTGAAAGTCAGTGGAAATGCTTTTAACTTATCCACATAATTAGTGCGTTAAAATTGCAATACATTTCAAACGGCTGAAAATTGTCTAAACCTATGATCTGCAACTTTTTTTAAATCGCTTTTTACTCAATTTTAATTTTAGAAACATTAGATTTTCTTGTCAGTAAAATTACTTGAAAGTCAGTGGAAATGATTTTAACTTATCCACATAATTAGTGCGTTAAAATTGCAATACATTTCAAACGGCTGAAAATTGTCTAAACTTATGATCTGCAACTTTTTTTAAAATCGTGTTTAATTTTAATTTTAGAAACATTAGTTTTTCTTGTCAGTAAAATTACTTGAAAGTCAGTGGAAATGCTTTTAACTTATCCACATAATTAGTGCGTTAAAATTGCAATACATTTCAAACGGCTGAAAATTGTCTAAACTTATGATCTGCAACTTTTTTAAAAATCGTGTTTAATTTTAATTTTAGAAACATTAGTTTTTCTTGTCAGTAAAATTACTTGAAAGTCAGTGGAAATGCTTTTAACTTATCCACATAATTAGTGCGTTAAAATTGCAATACATTTCAAACGGCTGAAAATTGTCTAAACCTATGATCTGCAACTTTTTTTAAATCGCTTTTTACTCAATTTTAATTTTAGAAACATTAGATTTTCTTGTCAGTAAAATTACTTGAAAGTCAGTGGAAATGCTTTTAACTGATCCACATAATCAGTGCGTTAAAATTGCAATACATTTCAAACGGCTGAAAATTGTCTAAACCTATGATCTGCAACTTTTTTTCAAATTGCTTTCTACTCAATTTTAATTTTAAAAACATTGGTTTTTCTTGTCAGTAAAATTACTTGAAAGTCAGTGGAAATGATTTTAACTTATCCACATAATTAGTGCGTTAAAATTGCAATACATTTCAAACGGCTGAAAATTGTCTAAACTTATGATCTGCAACTTTTTTTTAAATCGTGTTTAATTTTAATTTTAGAAACATTAGTTTTTCTTGTCAGTAAAATTACTTGAAAGTCAGTGGAAATGCTTTTAACTTATCCACATAATTAGTGCGTTAAAATTGCAATACATTTCAAACGGCTGAAAATTGTTTAAACTTATGATCTGCAACTTTTTTTAAAATCGTGTTTAATTTTAATTTTAGAAACATTAGTTTTTCTTGTCAGTAAAATTACTTGAAAGTCAGTGGAAATGCTTTTAACTTATCCACATAATTAGTGCGTTAAAATTGCAATACATTTCAAACGGCTGAAAATTGTCTAAACCTATGATCTGCAACTTTTTTTAAATCGCTTTTTACTCAATTTTAATTTTAGAAACATTAGATTTTCTTGTCAGTAAAATTACTTGAAAGTCAGTGGAAATGCTTTTAACTGATCCACATAATCAGTGCGTTAAAATTGCAATACATTTCAAACGGCTGAAAATTGTCTAAACCTATGATCTGCAACTTTTTTTCAAATCGCTTTCTACTCAATTTTAATTTTAAAAACATTGGTTTTTCTTGTCAGTAAAATTACTTGAAAGTCAGTGGAAATGATTTTAACTTATCCACATAATTAGTGCGTTAAAATTGCAATACATTTCAAACGGCTGAAAATTGTCTAAACTTATGATCTGCAACTTTTTTTAAAATCGTGTTTAATTTTAATTTTAGAAACATTAGTTTTTCTTGTCAGTAAAATTACTTGAAAGTCAGTGGAAATGCTTTTAACTTATCCACATAATTAGTGCGTTAAAATTGCAATACATTTCAAACGGCTGAAAATTGTCTAAACTTATGATCTGCAACTTTTTTTAAAATCGTGTTTAATTTTAATTTTAGAAACATTAGTTTTTCTTGTCAGTAAAATTACTTGAAAGTCAGTGGAAATGCTTTTAACTTATCCACATAATTAGTGCGTTAAAATTGCAATACATTTCAAACGGCTGAAAATTGTCTAAACTTATGATCTGCAACTTTTTTTCAAATCGTGTTTAATTTTAATTTTAGAAACATTAGTTTTTCTTGTCAGTAAAATTACTTGAAAGTCAGTGGAAATGCCTTTAACTTATCCACATAATTAGTGCGTTAAAATTGCAATACATTTCAAACGGCTAAAAATTGTCTAAACCTATGATCTGCAACTTTTTTTAAAAATCGTGTTTAATTTTAATTTTAGAAACATTAGTTTTTCTTGTCAGTAAAATTACTTGAAAGTCAGTGGAAATGCTTTTAACTTATCCACATAATTAGTGCGTTAAAATTGCAATACATTTCAAACGGCTGAAAATTGTCTAAACCTATGATCTGCAACGTTTTTTAAAATCGCTTTCTACTCAATTTAATTTTAAAAACATTGGTTTTTCTTGTCAGTAAAATTACTTAAAAGTCAGTCGAAATGATTTTAACTTATCCACATAATTAGTGCGTTAAAATTGCAATACATTTCAAACGGCTGAAAATTGTCTAAACTTATGATCTGCAACTTTTTTTAAAATCGTGTTTAATTTTAATTTTAGAAACATTAGTTTTTCTTGTCAGTAAAATTACTTGAAAGTCAGTGGAAATGCTTTTAACTTATCCACATAATTAGTGCGTTAAAATTGCAATACAATTCAAACGGCTGAAAATTGTCTAAACCTATGATCTGCAACTTTTTTTCAAATCGCTTTCTACTCAATTTTAATTTTAAAAACATTGGTTTTTCTTGTCAGTAAAATTACTTGAAAGTCAGTGGAAATGATTTTAACTTATCCACATAATTAGTGCGTTAAAATTGCAATACATTTCAAACGGCTGAAAATTGTCTAAACTTATGATCTGCAACTTTTTTTTAAATCGTGTTTAATTTTAATTTTAGAAACATTAGTTTTTCTTGTCAGTAAAATTACTTGAAAGTCTGTGGAAATGCTTTTAACATCCACATAATTAGTGCGTTAAAATTGCAATACATTTCAAACGGCTGAAAATTGTCTAAACTTATGATCTGCAACTTTTTTTTAAATCGTGTTTAATTTTAATTTTAGAAACATTAGTTTTTCTTGTCAGTAAAATTACTTGAAAGTCAGTGGAAATGCTTTTAACTTATCCACATAATTAGTGCGTTAAAATTGCAATACATTTCAAACGGCTGAAAATTGTCTAAACTTATGATCTGCAACTTTTTTTCAAATCGTGTTTAATTTTAATTTTAGAAACATTAGTTTTTCTTGTCAGTAAAATTACTTGAAAGTCAGTGGAAATGCCTTTAACTTATCCACATAATTAGTGCGTTAAAATTGCAATACATTTCAAACGGCTAAAAATTGTCTAAACCTATGATCTGCAACTTTTTTTAAAAATCGTGTTTAATTTTAATTTTAGAAACATTAGTTTTTCTTGTCAGTAAAATTACTTGAAAGTCAGTGGAAATGCTTTTAACTTATCCACATAATTAGTGCGTTAAAATTGCAATACATTTCAAACGGCTGAAAATTGTCTAAACCTATGATGTGCAACTTTTTTTAAAATCGCTTTCTACTCAATTTTAATTTTAAAAACATTGGTTTTTCTTGTCAGTAAAATTACTTAAAAGTCAGTCGAAATGATTTTAACTTATCCACATAATTAGTGCGTTAAAATTGCAATTCATTTCAAACGGCTGAAAATTGTCTAAACCTATGATCTGCAACTTTTTTTAAATCGCTTTTTACTCAATTTTAATTTTAGAAACATTAGATTTTCTTGTCAGTAAAATTACTTGAAAGTCAGTGGAAATGCTTTTAACTGATCCACATAATCAGTGCGTTAAAATTGCAATACATTTCAAACGGCTGAAAATTGTCTAAACCTATGATCTGCAACTTTTTTTCAAATCGCTTTCTACTCAATTTTAATTTTAAAAACATTGGTTTTTCTTGTCAGTAAAATTACTTGAAAGTCAGTGGAAATGTTTTTAACTTATCCACATAATTAGTGCGTTAAAATTGCAATACATTTCAAACGGCTGAAAATTGTCTAAACTTATGATCTGCAACTTTTTTTAAAATCGTGTTTAATTTTAATTTTAGAAACATTAGTTTTTCTTGTCAGTAAAATTACTTGAAAGTCAGTGGAAATGCTTTTAACTTATCCACATAATTAGTGCGTTAAAATTGCAATACATTTCAAACGGCTGAAAATTGTCTAAACCTATGATCTGCAACTTTTTTTAAATCGCTTTTTACTCAATTTTAATTTTAGAAACATTAGATTTTCTTGTCAGTAAAATTACTTGAAAGTCAGTGGAAATGCTTTTAACTGATCCACATAATCAGTGCGTTAAAATTGCAATACATTTCAAACGGCTGAAAATTGTCTAAACCTATGATCTGCAACTTTTTTTCAAATCGCTTTCTACTCAATTTTAATTTTAAAAACATTGGTTTTTCTTGTCAGTAAAATTACTTGAAAGTCAGTGGAAATGATTTTAACTTATCCACATAATTAGTGCGTTAAAATTGCAATACATTTCAAACGGCTGAAAATTGTCTAAACTTATGATCTGCAACTTTTTTTAAAATCGTGTTTAATTTTAATTTTAGAAACATTAGTTTTTCTTGTCAGTAAAATTACTTGAAAGTCAGTGGAAATGCTTTTAACTTATCCACATAATTAGTGCGTTAAAATTGCAATACATTTCAAACGGCTGAAAATTGTCTAAACTTATGATCTGCAACTTTTTTTAAAATCGTGTTTAATTTTAATTTTAGAAACATTAGTTTTTCTTGTCAGTAAAATTACTTGAAAGTCAGTGGAAATGCTTTTAACTTATCCACATAATTAGTGCGTTAAAATTGCAATACATTTCAAACGGCTGAAAATTGTCTAAACCTATGATCTGCAACTTTTTTTAAATCGCTTTTTACTCAATTTTAATTTTAGAAACATTAGATTTTCTTGTCAGTAAAATTACTTGAAAGTCAGTGGAAATGCTTTTAACTGATCCACATAATCAGTGCGTTAAGATTGCAATACATTTCAAACGGCTGAAAATTGTCTAAACCTATGATCTGCAACTTTTTTTCAAATCGCTTTCTACTCAATTTTAATTTTAAAAACATTGGTTTTTCTTGTCAGTAAAATTACTTGAAAGTCAGTGGAAATGATTTTAACTTATCCACATAATTAGTGCGTTAAAATTGCAATACATTTCAAACGGCTGAAAATTGTCTAAACTTATGATCTGCAACTTTTTTTAAAATCGTGTTTAATTTTAATTTTAGAAACATTAGTTTTTCTTGTCAGTAAAATTACTTGAAAGTCAGTGGAAATGCTTTTAACTTATCCACATAATTAGTGCGTTAAAATTGCAATACATTTCAAACGGCTGAAAATTGTCTAAACTTATGATCTGCAACTTTTTTAAAAATCGTGTTTAATTTTAATTTTAGAAACATTAGTTTTTCTTGTCAGTAAAATTACTTGAAAGTCAGTGGAAATGCTTTTAACTTATCCACATAATTAGTGCGTTAAAATTGCAATACATTTCAAACGGCTGAAAATTGTCTAAACTTATGATCTGCAACTTTTTTAAAAATCGTGTTTAATTTTAATTTTAGAAACATTAGTTTTTCTTGTCAGTAAAATTACTTGAAAGTCAGTGGAAATGCTTTTAACTTATCCACATAATTAGTGCGTTAAAATTGCAATACAATTCAAACGGCATAAAATTGTCTAAACTTATGATCTGCAACTTTTTTAAAATCGTGTTTAATTTTAATTTTAGAAACATTAGTTTTTCTTGTCAGTAAAATTACTTGAAAGTCAGTGGAAATGCTTTTAACTTATCCACATAATTAGTGCGTTAAAATTGCAATACATTTCAAACGGCTGAAAATTGTCTAAACCTATGATCTGCAACGTTTTTTAAAATCGCTTTCTACTCAATTTTAATTTTAAAAACATTGGTTTTTCTTGTCAGTAAAATTACTTAAAAGTCAGTCGAAATGATTTTAACTTATCCACATAATTAGTGCGTTAAAATTGCAATACATTTCAAACGGCTGAAAATTGTCTAAACTTATGATCTGCAACTTTTTTTAAAATCGTGTTTAATTTTAATTTTAGAAACATTAGTTTTTCTTGTCAGTAAAATTACTTGAAAGTCAGTGGAAATGCTTTTAACTTATCCACATAATTAGTGCGTTAAAATTGCAATACATTTCAAACGGCTGAAAATTGTCTAAACTTATGATCTGCAACTTTTTTTTTAAATTGTGTTTAATTTTAATTTTAGAAACATTAGTTTTTCTTGTCAGTAAAATTACTTGAAAGTCAGTGGAAATGCTTTTAACTTATCCACATAATTAGTGCGTTAAAATTGCAATACAATTCAAACGGCTGAAAATTGTCTAAACCTATGATCTGCAACTTTTTTTTAATCGCTTTTTACTCAATTTTAATTTTAGAAACATTAGATTTTCTTGTCAGTAAAATTACTTGAAAGTCTGTGGAAATGCTTTTAACTTATCCACATAATTAGTGCGTTAAAATTGCAATACATTTCAAACGGCTGAAAATTGTCTAAACCTATGATCTGCAACTTTTTTTCAAATCGCTTTCTACTCAATTTTAATTTTAAAAACATTGGTTTTTCTTGTCAGTAAAATTACTTGAAAGTCAGTGGAAATGATTTTAACTTATCCACATAATTAATGCGTTAAAATTGCAATACATTTCAAACGGCTGAAAATTGTCTAAACTTATGATCTGCAACTTTTTTTAAAATCGTGTTTAATTTTAATTTTAGAAACATTAGTTTTTCTTGTCAGTAAAATTACTTGAAAGTCTGTGGAAATGCTTTTAACATCCACATAATTAGTGCGTTAAAATTGCAATACATTTCAAACGGCTGAAAATTGTCTAAACTTATGATCTGCAACTTTTGTTAAAATCGTGTTTAATTTTAATTTTAGAAACATTAGTTTTTCTTGTCAGTAAAATTACTTGAAAGTCAGTGGAAATGCTTTTAACTTATCCACATAATTAGTGCGTTAAAATTGCAATACATTTCAAACGGCTGAAAATTGTCTAAACTTATGATCTGCAACTTTTTTTTAAATCGTGTTTAATTTTAATTTTAGAAACATTAGTTTTTCTTGTCAGTAAAATTACTTGAAAGTCAGTGGAAATGCCTTTAACTTATCCACATAATTAGTGCGTTAAAATTGCAATACATTTCAAACGGCTAAAAATTGTCTAAACCTATGATCTGCAACTTTTTTTAAAAATCGTGTTTAATTTTAATTTTAGAAACATTAGTTTTTCTTGTCAGTAAAATTACTTGAAAGTCAGTGGAAATGCTTTTAACTTATCCACATAATTAGTGCGTTAAAATTGCAATACATTTCAAACGGCTGAAAATTGTCTAAACCTATGATCTGCAACTTTTTTTAAAATCGCTTTCTACTCAATTTTAATTTTAAAAACATTGGTTTTTCTTGTCAGT
Organism: Ariolimax columbianus; assembly: GCA_036924085.1. Classification (NCBI taxonomy): domain Eukaryota; kingdom Metazoa; phylum Mollusca; class Gastropoda; order Stylommatophora; family Arionidae; genus Ariolimax; species Ariolimax columbianus. The sequence goes on along the minus strand of JAVGWX010000078.1, from coordinate 12,522 downwards.
AAAATTACTTAAAAGTCAGTCGAAATGATTTTAACTTATCCACATAATTAGTGCGTTAAAATTGCAATACATTTCAAACGGCTGAAAATTGTCTAAACTTATGATCTGCAACTTTTTTTAAAATCGTGTTTAATTTTAATTTTAGAAACATTAGTTTTTCTTGTCAGTAAAATTACTTGAAAGTCAGTGGAAATGCTTTTAACTTATCCACATAATTAGTGCGTTAAAATTGCAATACATTTCAAACGGCTGAAAATTGTCTAAACCTATGATCTGCAACTTTTTTTAAATCGCTTTTTACTCAATTTTAATTTTAGAAACATTAGATTTTCTTGTCAGTAAAATTACTTGAAAGTCAGTGGAAATGCTTTTAACTTATCCACATAATTAGTGCGTTAAAATTGCAATACATTTCAAACGGCTGAAAATTGTCTAAACTTATGATCTGCAACTTTTTTTAAAATCGTGTTTAATTTTAATTTTAGAAACATTAGTTTTTCTTGTCAGTAAAATTACTTGAAAGTCAGTGGAAATGCTTTTAACTTATCCACATAATTAGTGCGTTAAAATTGCAATACATTTCAAACGGCTGAAAATTGTCTAAACTTATGATCTGCAACTTTTTTTAAAATCGTGTTTAATTTTAATTTTAGAAACATTAGTTTTTCTTGTCAGTAAAATTACTTGAAAGTCAGTGGAAATGCTTTTAACTTATCCACATAATTAGTGCGTTAAAATTGCAATACAATTCAAACGGCTGAAAATTGTCTAAACCTATGATCTGCAACTTTTTTTCAAATCGCTTTCTACTCAATTTTAATTTTAAAAACATTGGTTTTTCTTGTCAGTAAAATTACTTGAAAGTCAGTGGAAATGATTTTAACTTATCCACATAATTAGTGCGTTAAAATTGCAATACATTTCAAACGGCTGAAAATTGTCTAAACTTATGATCTGCAACTTTTTTTTAAATCGTGTTTAATTTTAATTTTAGAAACATTAGTTTTTCTTGTCAGTAAAATTACTTGAAAGTCTGTGGAAATGCTTTTAACATCCACATAATTAGTGCGTTAAAATTGCAATACATTTCAAACGGCTGAAAATTGTCTAAACTTATGATCTGCAACTTTTTTTTAAATCGTGTTTAATTTTAATTTTAGAAACATTAGTTTTTCTTGTCAGTAAAATTACTTGAAAGTCAGTGGAAATGCTTTTAACTTATCCACATAATTAGTGCGTTAAAATTGCAATACATTTCAAACGGCTGAAAATTGTCTAAACTTATGATCTGCAACTTTTTTTCAAATCGTGTTTAATTTTAATTTTAGAAACATTAGTTTTTCTTGTCAGTAAAATTACTTGAAAGTCAGTGGAAATGCCTTTAACTTATCCACATAATTAGTGCGTTAAAATTGCAATACATTTCAAACGGCTAAAAATTGTCTAAACCTATGATCTGCAACTTTTTTTAAAAATCGTGTTTAATTTTAATTTTAGAAACATTAGTTTTTCTTGTCAGTAAAATTACTTGAAAGTCAGTGGAAATGCTTTTAACTTATCCACATAATTAGTGCGTTAAAATTGCAATACATTTCAAACGGCTGAAAATTGTCTAAACCTATGATGTGCAACTTTTTTTAAAATCGCTTTCTACTCAATTTTAATTTTAAAAACATTGGTTTTTCTTGTCAGTAAAATTACTTAAAAGTCAGTCGAAATGATTTTAACTTATCCACATAATTAGTGCGTTAAAATTGCAATTCATTTCAAACGGCTGAAAATTGTCTAAACCTATGATCTGCAACTTTTTTTAAATCGCTTTTTACTCAATTTTAATTTTAGAAACATTAGATTTTCTTGTCAGTAAAATTACTTGAAAGTCAGTGGAAATGCTTTTAACTGATCCACATAATCAGTGCGTTAAAATTGCAATACATTTCAAACGGCTGAAAATTGTCTAAACCTATGATCTGCAACTTTTTTTCAAATCGCTTTCTACTCAATTTTAATTTTAAAAACATTGGTTTTTCTTGTCAGTAAAATTACTTGAAAGTCAGTGGAAATGTTTTTAACTTATCCACATAATTAGTGCGTTAAAATTGCAATACATTTCAAACGGCTGAAAATTGTCTAAACTTATGATCTGCAACTTTTTTTAAAATCGTGTTTAATTTTAATTTTAGAAACATTAGTTTTTCTTGTCAGTAAAATTACTTGAAAGTCAGTGGAAATGCTTTTAACTTATCCACATAATTAGTGCGTTAAAATTGCAATACATTTCAAACGGCTGAAAATTGTCTAAACCTATGATCTGCAACTTTTTTTAAATCGCTTTTTACTCAATTTTAATTTTAGAAACATTAGATTTTCTTGTCAGTAAAATTACTTGAAAGTCAGTGGAAATGCTTTTAACTGATCCACATAATCAGTGCGTTAAAATTGCAATACATTTCAAACGGCTGAAAATTGTCTAAACCTATGATCTGCAACTTTTTTTCAAATCGCTTTCTACTCAATTTTAATTTTAAAAACATTGGTTTTTCTTGTCAGTAAAATTACTTGAAAGTCAGTGGAAATGATTTTAACTTATCCACATAATTAGTGCGTTAAAATTGCAATACATTTCAAACGGCTGAAAATTGTCTAAACTTATGATCTGCAACTTTTTTTAAAATCGTGTTTAATTTTAATTTTAGAAACATTAGTTTTTCTTGTCAGTAAAATTACTTGAAAGTCAGTGGAAATGCTTTTAACTTATCCACATAATTAGTGCGTTAAAATTGCAATACATTTCAAACGGCTGAAAATTGTCTAAACTTATGATCTGCAACTTTTTTTAAAATCGTGTTTAATTTTAATTTTAGAAACATTAGTTTTTCTTGTCAGTAAAATTACTTGAAAGTCAGTGGAAATGCTTTTAACTTATCCACATAATTAGTGCGTTAAAATTGCAATACATTTCAAACGGCTGAAAATTGTCTAAACCTATGATCTGCAACTTTTTTTAAATCGCTTTTTACTCAATTTTAATTTTAGAAACATTAGATTTTCTTGTCAGTAAAATTACTTGAAAGTCAGTGGAAATGCTTTTAACTGATCCACATAATCAGTGCGTTAAGATTGCAATACATTTCAAACGGCTGAAAATTGTCTAAACCTATGATCTGCAACTTTTTTTCAAATCGCTTTCTACTCAATTTTAATTTTAAAAACATTGGTTTTTCTTGTCAGTAAAATTACTTGAAAGTCAGTGGAAATGATTTTAACTTATCCACATAATTAGTGCGTTAAAATTGCAATACATTTCAAACGGCTGAAAATTGTCTAAACTTATGATCTGCAACTTTTTTTAAAATCGTGTTTAATTTTAATTTTAGAAACATTAGTTTTTCTTGTCAGTAAAATTACTTGAAAGTCAGTGGAAATGCTTTTAACTTATCCACATAATTAGTGCGTTAAAATTGCAATACATTTCAAACGGCTGAAAATTGTCTAAACTTATGATCTGCAACTTTTTTAAAAATCGTGTTTAATTTTAATTTTAGAAACATTAGTTTTTCTTGTCAGTAAAATTACTTGAAAGTCAGTGGAAATGCTTTTAACTTATCCACATAATTAGTGCGTTAAAATTGCAATACATTTCAAACGGCTGAAAATTGTCTAAACTTATGATCTGCAACTTTTTTAAAAATCGTGTTTAATTTTAATTTTAGAAACATTAGTTTTTCTTGTCAGTAAAATTACTTGAAAGTCAGTGGAAATGCTTTTAACTTATCCACATAATTAGTGCGTTAAAATTGCAATACAATTCAAACGGCATAAAATTGTCTAAACTTATGATCTGCAACTTTTTTTAAAATCGTGTTTAATTTTAATTTTAGAAACATTAGTTTTTCTTGTCAGTAAAATTACTTGAAAGTCAGTGGAAATGCTTTTAACTTATCCACATAATTAGTGCGTTAAAATTGCAATACATTTCAAACGGCTGAAAATTGTCTAAACCTATGATCTGCAACGTTTTTTAAAATCGCTTTCTACTCAATTTTAATTTTAAAAACATTGGTTTTTCTTGTCAGTAAAATTACTTAAAAGTCAGTCGAAATGATTTTAACTTATCCACATAATTAGTGCGTTAAAATTGCAATACATTTCAAACGGCTGAAAATTGTCTAAACTTATGATCTGCAACTTTTTTTAAAATCGTGTTTAATTTTAATTTTAGAAACATTAGTTTTTCTTGTCAGTAAAATTACTTGAAAGTCAGTGGAAATGCTTTTAACTTATCCACATAATTAGTGCGTTAAAATTGCAATACATTTCAAACGGCTGAAAATTGTCTAAACTTATGATCTGCAACTTTTTTTTTAAATTGTGTTTAATTTTAATTTTAGAAACATTAGTTTTTCTTGTCAGTAAAATTACTTGAAAGTCAGTGGAAATGCTTTTAACTTATCCACATAATTAGTGCGTTAAAATTGCAATACAATTCAAACGGCTGAAAATTGTCTAAACCTATGATCTGCAACTTTTTTTTAATCGCTTTTTACTCAATTTTAATTTTAGAAACATTAGATTTTCTTGTCAGTAAAATTACTTGAAAGTCTGTGGAAATGCTTTTAACTTATCCACATAATTAGTGCGTTAAAATTGCAATACATTTCAAACGGCTGAAAATTGTCTAAACCTATGATCTGCAACTTTTTTTCAAATCGCTTTCTACTCAATTTTAATTTTAAAAACATTGGTTTTTCTTGTCAGTAAAATTACTTGAAAGTCAGTGGAAATGATTTTAACTTATCCACATAATTAGTGCGTTAAAATTGCAATACATTTCAAACGGCTGAAAATTGTCTAAACTTATGATCTGCAACTTTTTTTAAAATCGTGTTTAATTTTAATTTTAGAAACATTAGTTTTTCTTGTCAGTAAAATTACTTGAAAGTCTGTGGAAATGCTTTTAACATCCACATAATTAGTGCGTTAAAATTGCAATACATTTCAAACGGCTGAAAATTGTCTAAACTTATGATCTGCAACTTTTGTTAAAATCGTGTTTAATTTTAATTTTAGAAACATTAGTTTTTCTTGTCAGTAAAATTACTTGAAAGTCAGTGGAAATGCTTTTAACTTATCCACATAATTAGTGCGTTAAAATTGCAATACATTTCAAACGGCTGAAAATTGTCTAAACTTATGATCTGCAACTTTTTTTTAAATCGTGTTTAATTTTAATTTTAGAAACATTAGTTTTTCTTGTCAGTAAAATTACTTGAAAGTCAGTGGAAATGCCTTTAACTTATCCACATAATTAGTGCGTTAAAATTGCAATACATTTCAAACGGCTAAAAATTGTCTAAACCTATGATCTGCAACTTTTTTTAAAAATCGTGTTTAATTTTAATTTTAGAAACATTAGTTTTTCTTGTCAGTAAAATTACTTGAAAGTCAGTGGAAATGCTTTTAACTTATCCACATAATTAGTGCGTTAAAATTGCAATACAATTCAAACGGCTGAAAATTGTCTAAACCTATGATCTGCAACTTTTTTTTAATCGCTTTTTACTCAATTTTAATTTTAGAAACATTAGATTTTCTTGTCAGTAAAATTACTTGAAAGTCTGTGGAAATGCTTTTAACTTATCCACATAATTAGTGCGTTAAAATTGCAATACATTTCAAACGGCTGAAAATTGTCTAAACCTATGATCTGCAACTTTTTTTCAAATCGCTTTCTACTCAATTTTAATTTTAAAAACATTGGTTTTTCTTGTCAGTAAAATTACTTGAAAGTCAGTGGAAATGATTTTAACTTATCCACATAATTAGTGCGTTAAAATTGCAATACATTTCAAACGGCTGAAAATTGTCTAAACTTATGATCTGCAACTTTTTTTAAAATCGTGTTTAATTTTAATTTTAGAAACATTAGTTTTTCTTGTCAGTAAAATTACTTGAAAGTCTGTGGAAATGCTTTTAACATCCACATAATTAGTGCGTTAAAATTGCAATACATTTCAAACGGCTGAAAATTGTCTAAACTTATGATCTGCAACTTTTGTTAAAATCGTGTTTAATTTTAATTTTAGAAACATTAGTTTTTCTTGTCAGTAAAATTACTTGAAAGTCAGTGGAAATGCTTTTAACTTATCCACATAATTAGTGCGTTAAAATTGCAATACATTTCAAACGGCTGAAAATTGTCTAAACTTATGATCTGCAACTTTTTTTTAAATCGTGTTTAATTTTAATTTTAGAAACATTAGTTTTTCTTGTCAGTAAAATTACTTGAAAGTCAGTGGAAATGCCTTTAACTTATCCACATAATTAGTGCGTTAAAATTGCAATACATTTCAAACGGCTAAAAATTGTCTAAACCTATGATCTGCAACTTTTTTTAAAAATCGTGTTTAATTTTAATTTTAGAAACATTAGTTTTTCTTGTCAGTAAAATTACTTGAAAGTCAGTGGAAATGCTTTTAACTTATCCACATAATTAGTGCGTTAAAATTGCAATACATTTCAAACGGCTGAAAATTGTCTAAACCTATGATCTGCAACTTTTTTTAAAATCGCTTTCTACTCAATTTTAATTTTAAAAACATTGGTTTTTCTTGTCAGTAAAATTACTTAAAAGTCAGTCGAAATGATTTTAACTTATCCACATAATTAGTGCGTTAAAATTGCAATACATTTCAAACGGCTGAAAATTGTCTAAACTTATGATCTGCAACTTTTTTTAAAATCGTGTTTAATTTTAATTTTAGAAACATTAGTTTTTCTTGTCAGTAAAATTACTTGAAAGTCAGTGGAAATGCTTTTAACTTATCCACATAATTAGTGCGTTAAAATTGCAATACATTTCAAACGGCTGAAAATTGTCTAAACCTATGATCTGCAACTTTTTTTAAATCGCTTTTTACTCAATTTTAATTTTAGAAACATTAGATTTTCTTGTCAGTAAAATTACTTGAAAGTCAGTGGAAATGCTTTTAACTTATCCACATAATTAGTGCGTTAAAATTGCAATACATTTCAAACGGCTGAAAATTGTCTAAACTTATGATCTGCAACTTTTTTTAAAATCGTGTTTAATTTTAATTTTAGAAACATTAGTTTTTCTTGTCAGTAAAATTACTTGAAAGTCAGTGGAAATGCTTTTAACTTATCCACATAATTAGTGCGTTAAAATTGCAATACATTTCAAACGGCTGAAAATTGTCTAAACTTATGATCTGCAACTTTTTTTTAAATCGTGTTTAATTTTTATTTTAGAAACATTAGTTTTTCTTGTCAGTAAAATTACTTGAAAGTCAGTGGAAATGCTTTTAACTTATCCACATAATTAGTGCGTTAAAATTGCAATACATTTCAAACGGCTGAAAATTGTCTAAACCTATGATCTGCAACTTTTTTTAAATCGCTTTTTACTCAATTTTAATTTTAGAAACATTAGATTTTCTTGTCAGTAAAATTACTTGAAAGTCAGTGGAAATGCTTTTAACTGATCCACATAATTAGTGCGTTAAAATTGCAATACATTTCAAACGGCTGAAAATTGTCTAAACCTATGATCTGCAACTTTTTTTCAAATCGTGTTTAATTTTAATTTTAGAAACATTAGTTTTTCTTGTCAGTAAAATTACTTGAAAGTCAGTGGAAATGCCTTTAACTTATCCACATAATTAGTGCGTTAAAATTGCAATACATTTCAAACGGCTAAAAATTGTCTAAACCTATGATCTGCAACTTTTTTTAAAAATCGTGTTTAATTTTAATTTTAGAAACATTAGTTTTTCTTGTCAGTAAAATTACTTGAAAGTCAGTGGAAATGCTTTTAACTTATCCACATAATTAGTGCGTTAAAATTGCAATACATTTCAAACGGCTGAAAATTGTCTAAACCTATGATCTGCAACGTTTTTTAAAATCGCTTTCTACTCAATTTTAATTTTAAAAACATTGGTTTTTCTTGTCAGTAAAATTACTTAAAAGTCAGTCGAAATGATTTTAACTTATCCACATAATTAGTGCGTTAAAATTGCAATACATTTCAAACGGCTGAAAATTGTCTAAACTTATGATCTGCAACTTTTTTTAAAATCGTGTTTAATTTTAATTTTAGAAACATTAGTTTTTCTTGTCAGTAAAATTACTTGAAAGTCAGTGGAAATGCTTTTAACTTATCCACATAATTAGTGCGTTAAAATTGCAATACATTTCAAACGGCTGAAAATTGTCTAAACCTATGATGTGCAACTTTTTTTAAAATCGCTTTCTACTCAATTTTAATTTTAAAAACATTGGTTTTTCTTGTCAGTAAAATTACTTAAAAGTCAGTCGAAATGATTTTAACTTATCCACATAATTAGTGCGTTAAAATTGCAATTCATTTCAAACGCTGAAAATTGTCTAAACCTATGATCTGCAACTTTTTTTTAAATCGCTTTTACTCAATTTTAATTTTAGAAACATTAGATTTTCTTGTCAGTAAAATTACTTGAAAGTCAGTGGAAATGCTTTTAACTGATCCACATAATCAGTGCGTTAAAATTGCAATACATTTCAAACGGCTGAAAATTGTCTAAACCTATGATCTGCAACTTTTTTTTCAAATCGCTTTCTACTCAATTTTAATTTTAGAAAACATTGGTTTTTCTTGTCAGTAAAATTACTTGAAAGTCAGTGGAAATGCTTTTAACTTATCCACATAATTAGTGCGTTAAAATTGCAATACATTTCAAACGGCTGAAAATTGTCTAAACTTATGATCTGCAACTTTTTTTAAAATCGTGTTTAATTTTAATTTTAGAAACATTAGTTTTTCTTGTCAGTAAAATTACTTGAAAGTCAGTGGAAATGCTTTTAACTTATCCACATAATTAGTGCGTTAAAATTGCAATACATTTCAAACGGCTGAAAATTGTCTAAACCTATGATCTGCAACTTTTTTTAAATCGCTTTTTACTCAATTTTAATTTTAGAAACATTAGATTTTCTTGTCAGTAAAATTACTTGAAAGTCAGTGGAAATGCTTTTAACTGATCCACATAATCAGTGCGTTAAAATTGCAATACATTTCAAACGGCTGAAAATTGTCTAAACCTATGATCTGCAACTTTTTTTCAAATCGCTTTCTACTCAATTTTAATTTTAAAAACATTGGTTTTTCTTGTCAGTAAAATTACTTGAAAGTCAGTGGAAATGATTTTAACTTATCCACATAATTAGTGCGTTAAAATTGCAATACATTTCAAACGGCTGAAAATTGTCTAAACTTATGATCTGCAACTTTTTTTAAAATCGTGTTTAATTTTAATTTTAGAAACATTAGTTTTTCTTGTCAGTAAAATTACTTAAAAGTCAGTGGAAATGCTTTTAACTTATCCACATAATTAGTGCGTTAAAATTGCAATACATTTCAAACGGCTGAAAATTGTCTAAACTTATGATCTGCAACTTTTTTTAAAATCGTGTTTAATTTTAATTTTAGAAACATTAGTTTTTCTTGTCAGTAAAATTACTTGAAAGTCAGTGGAAATGCTTTTAACTTATCCACATAATTAGTGCGTTAAAATTGCAATACATTTCAAACGGCTGAAAATTGTCTAAACCTATGATCTGCAACTTTTTTTAAATCGCTTTTTACTCAATTTTAATTTTAGAAACATTAGATTTTCTTGTCAGTAAAATTACTTGAAAGTCAGTGGAAATGCTTTTAACTGATCCACATAATCAGTGCGTTAAGATTGCAATACATTTCAAACGGCTGAAAATTGTCTAAACCTATGATCTGCAACTTTTTTTCAAATCGCTTTCTACTCAATTTTAATTTTAAAAACATTGGTTTTTCTTGTCAGTAAAATTACTTGAAAGTCAGTGGAAATGATTTTAACTTATCCACATAATTAGTGCGTTAAAATTGCAATACATTTCAAACGGCTGAAAATTGTCTAAACTTATGATCTGCAACTTTTTTTAAAATCGTGTTTAATTTTAATTTTAGAAACATTAGTTTTTCTTGTCAGTAAAATTACTTGAAAGTCAGTGGAAATGCTTTTAACTTATCCACATAATTAGTGCGTTAAAATTGCAATACATTTCAAACGGCTGAAAATTGTCTAAACTTATGATCTGCAACTTTTTTAAAAATCGTGTTTAATTTTAATTTTAGAAACATTAGTTTTTCTTGTCAGTAAAATTACTTGAAAGTCAGTGGAAATGCTTTTAACTTATCCACATAATTAGTGCGTTAAAATTGCAATACATTTCAAACGGCTGAAAATTGTCTAAACTTATGATCTGCAACTTTTTTAAAAATCGTGTTTAATTTTAATTTTAGAAACATTAGTTTTTCTTGTCAGTAAAATTACTTGAAAGTCAGTGGAAATGCTTTTAACTTATCCACATAATTAGTGCGTTAAAATTGCAATACAATTCAAACGGCATAAAATTGTCTAAACTTATGATCTGCAACTTTTTTTAAAATCGTGTTTAATTTTAATTTTAGAAACATTAGTTTTTCTTGTCAGTAAAATTACTTGAAAGTCAGTGGAAATGCTTTTAACTTATCCACATAATTAGTGCGTTAAAATTGCAATACATTTCAAACGGCTGAAAATTGTCTAAACCTATGATCTGCAACGTTTTTTAAAATCGCTTTCTACTCAATTTTAATTTTAAAAACATTGGTTTTTCTTGTCAGTAAAATTACTTAAAAGTCAGTCGAAATGATTTTAACTTATCCACATAATTAGTGCGTTAAAATTGCAATACATTTCAAACGGCTGAAAATTGTCTAAACTTATGATCTGCAACTTTTTTTAAAATCGTGTTTAATTTTAATTTTAGAAACATTAGTTTTTCTTGTCAGTAAAATTACTTGAAAGTCAGTGGAAATGCTTTTAACTTATCCACATAATTAGTGCGTTAAAATTGCAATACATTTCAAACGGCTGAAAATTGTCTAAACTTATGATCTGCAACTTTTTTTTAAAATTGTGTTTAATTTTAATTTTAGAAACATTAGTTTTTCTTGTCAGTAAAATTACTTGAAAGTCAGTGGAAATGCTTTTAACTTATCCACATAATTAGTGCGTTAAAATTGCAATACAATTCAAACGGCTGAAAATTGTCTAAACCTATGATCTGCAACTTTTTTTTAATCGCTTTTTACTCAATTTTAATTTTAGAAACATTAGATTTTCTTGTCAGTAAAATTACTTGAAAGTCTGTGGAAATGCTTTTAACTTATCCACATAATTAGTGCGTTAAAATTGCAATACATTTCAAACGGCTGAAAATTGTCTAAACCTATGATCTGCAACTTTTTTTCAAATCGCTTTCTACTCAATTTTAATTTTAAAAACATTGGTTTTTCTTGTCAGTAAAATTACTTGAAAGTCAGTGGAAATGATTTTAACTTATCCACATAATTAGTGCGTTAAAATTGCAATACATTTCAAACGGCTGAAAATTGTCTAAACTTATGATCTGCAACTTTTTTTAAAATCGTGTTTAATTTTAATTTTAGAAACATTAGTTTTTCTTGTCAGTAAAATTACTTGAAAGTCTGTGGAAATGCTTTTAACATCCACATAATTAGTGCGTTAAAATTGCAATACATTTCAAACGGCTGAAAATTGTCTAAACTTATGATCTGCAACTTTTGTTAAAATCGTGTTTAATTTTAATTTTAGAAACATTAGTTTTTCTTGTCAGTAAAATTACTTGAAAGTCAGTGGAAATGCTTTTAACTTATCCACATAATTAGTGCGTTAAAATTGCAATACATTTCAAACGGCTGAAAATTGTCTAAACTTATGATCTGCAACTTTTTTTTAAATCGTGTTTAATTTTAATTTAGAAACATTAGTTTTTCTTGTCAGTAAAATTACTTGAAAGTCAGTGGAAATGCCTTTAACTTATCCACATAATTAGTGCGTTAAAATTGCAATACATTTCAAACGGCTAAAAATTGTCTAAACCTATGATCTGCAACTTTTTTAAAAATCGTGTTTAATTTTAATTTTAGAAACATTAGTTTTTCTTGTCAGTAAAATTACTTGAAAGTCAGTGGAAATGCTTTTAACTTATCCACATAATTAGTGCGTTAAAATTGCAATACATTTCAAACGGCTGAAAATTGTCTAAACCTATGATCTGCAACTTTTTTTAAAATCGCTTTCTACTCAATTTTAATTTTAAAAACATTGTTTTTCTTGTCAGTAAAATTACTTAAAAGTCAGTCGAAATGATTTTAACTTATCCACATAATTAGTGCGTTAAAATTGCAATACATTTCAAACGGCTGAAAATTGTCTAAACTTATGATCTGCAACTTTTTTTAAAATCGTGTTTAATTTTAATTTTAGAAACATTAGTTTTTCTTGTCAGTAAAATTACTTGAAAGTCAGTGGAAATGCTTTTAACTTATCCACATAATTAGTGCGTTAAAATTGCAATACATTTCAACGGCTGAAAATTGTCTAAACCTATGATCTGCAACTTTTTTTAAATCGCTTT